>CM028752.1:4728536-5017601 GCA_016801395.1 Leptodermis oblonga
AACCATCATCTTCAGATGTATCTGACATTCATCGAGTTGGGCAGTGGTTTTCTGAAGCTGTCGCTTAGTTAAATCAAGTTCATCTTTAAGCGACGTCCTTGTTTTCTGTGGGAAAACCTCTGTGATACGTGCCCGCGTAGAATGGCCGCGATAACGACCGGGGTGATCACGCTTTCCTGTTGCAATGACAAGAATGTCATTCCTACCCTCTGCAACGGACTCCCCTTGGGACTCGCGGGAACATAGATTTTCCTACACATGTTGCCAAATATAGTAAATGTAAATAGATCAATTAAATATAAATAAATACACATATACACAGATTAATCATTTATGTATATAAATTTTAAATATAAAATTGATAACCGTAATTATAAAATATAAATAAATACACATATATACAAATTAATCATTTATTTACTTTACAGTGATAACTAGATAATTATAATTGGGATATAAACATTTAATGACAACCAAATTATTAATTAGCATTTCATCATAGATATATAGTAATAAATAATCAATTATAATAAACAATATATACACAGACACTTTAAATATTAAAAGAACTGAAACATAAGAAAATGTATGGGGCAAAACTTACAATTTCCATCCCTACACGCCCAGCCTCTGGCATGAAGTATTCCCCTTTTTTGTTTCTGTGGGCCTGTCTCCAAAGTAGATGACGGCCTGGCTGTGAATAAGAATCTTCGCCTTCTTTTTCGGACTGACCCTTCTCTGAAGGCTTCTTCCCGGATGCACTTACTGCCTCGTCGTGCAACTGCTTCTTCAGCAGTCGGTAGCCACCGCGAGATAAATTATGGTAGAAAGCATTTAAATTGGCATTCTTTTGCGCTTTTCCACGAATTGCCTAGAGAGAAATATAATGAAAAATTATTATCCCTAAACTGAGCAATTTCAAATACCCAAAAAGAAGAAGGAAATCAATTTTAAAAAATATACCTGCCATTCTTCTGTCTCGCGGCTAGCCTTGAACTTAATCCATGTCTCCCTAGGGAGAAATTTATATTCCAAGCATGGGTCCTGACCCTTTTTGTCACCATGTACATATTTCCCTAAATAGGATTTCCAATCTTTCCACCGTTTACCGGCATAAGAAATTCACTTTGTTTCGAGTTCTTCGGTTGACTCGAAAACAAATAATGCCTACAGTGAAAAGTAGGAGTAAAAATTTAGTGAGGAATTTGAGTTCATTTGTATGGAAGAAGAAACAAACAATGCATTATAATTAAAGAAAATACCCGTATTTCCATCCACACTCTTTTCTTGATCTCCTCGGGAACTTTGGGCCATGATTCATATTCCACTATGTCCACTTTGCTCCGGGCCGTATATGCCACAAAGGTAATCCACTTTGTATGATACTCTTTAGGCTCGAGCTCGGAATCAAAAGAAATGTCAAGAGTTTTCCCATTCTTTCGCATTTCCAATAGATCATTGCAATTTGTGGGCCCTCTACCTCTACTACATGTAGTAGAAGAACCATCTCCATTGCCATTACCCTCATCACTATGCTCCGTAGTGCTTTTTCTTTTTCGGGCCATTGAAAGTACCTTAAACTTCATGTACATAGAAAGAGAATTCAATATAACATATATGCAATCAAAGAAAAGCTTTAATGTCAAATACAAGAATGCTTGTAATGTGATAAAAAAAGGCAATGTACATTCGCAAAATTCACTCCTAAAAATACACAATTACCATTATCCAAATTAAACCAAATGAGGGCCAAAAAAAAGTGGACTTATAAAGGGTACCATTGATAAAATACTTCACATTTCACAACCAACAACTAATGTGGAAAAAAAGGCAATGTACATTCGCAAAATTCACTCCTCAAAATACACAATTACCATTATCCAAATTAAACCAAATGAGGGCCAAAAAAAAGTGGACTTATCAAGGGTACCATTGATAAAGTACTTCACATTTCACAACCAACAACTAATGAGAACAATCATTCATTTCTACTAAAGGAATAAAATTTCACGAAGTGGAATCAACAAAAAAGCATTTTCCTCATTATCACTAAAGGAGGAACACTAAATCGAATAAAAACCGAAATCAAACACCAATGTTCTAAAATTAATCAAGCAAAACCGAAAGAATCATTTGAGTTTCTCATTTTCAAAAAAAAAACCCAAATTTCAAAGGGTACCTAATGGAACATTAATCAAAACCCTAGGTTCTCAACTTATGTAGGACAAAACACTCAATTCAACAACCAAACCAAATGCTACAAACAATCAATAAATCCAAAAACTTTCCAATCATTCATCACAAGGATTAAAACCGAAATCAACCATAAATATCAACCCAAAAAATCCTAGTGCAATGGGAAGCATTTACAAAATGTAAGGTTAAATACACAAAAGTTTTAAAATGAAAGCATAGAAGGTGGAACCTTTTGGGTGAACTCCTACAACCAATCTTTAAGTTTATATGGGAGGGTGGAAATGGAGAGCCGAACAATCGGCCTTGCGTGGTCCAGCCGAACAATCGGTGAATGCTTGGGCAGCCGACGGGAGAAGCGGCGAAGAAGCCGAACGGCCGCGGGAGAGAAGCTTCGGGAAACAGGGGAAATGAAGGGGAAAAAAAGGGAGAAGAAAGGAAGAGAATGAGGGAGGAAATGAAAAAAGTAAAAATTTGAATTTTAATTAATAACCGGTCGTCGGTTCAACGGCGGTTCAACCGCGAACCGCCGTTGAACCAACAATCAACTGCGGTTCAACCTTGAACCGCAGTTGAAAGTATCTTTCAACTGCGGTTCAACCGTGAACCGCAGTTGAAAGTGTACTTTCAACTGCGGTTCAAGGTTGAACCGCCATTGAAAGTGTACTTTCAACGGCGGTTCACAGTGAACCGCAGTTGATTCTCATTTCAACTGCGGTTCGCAGGTTGAACCGCAGTTGAAAGTCCCCACTTTTTCTCGGTTTAAATAGAGGAAAAAATTGGAGCCAATTCCCGCGCGGGCATATTTTAATATTAATTTTTTTTTTCCATTTTCAAAAAACTAATCCCACAATTTTGTAAATATAATAATACATACCCAGATTTTGTATATTTATTAATTATGTACACAATCTCGACTTTTATTAACCATTTCATAATTAAATTTCAAATTTTTAATTGAACCATATATTTGCATTTAAATTTCCCGCGCGTGCTACTACACGTACAATAATTATAGGTCAAAGATAAAAATTAATAATTTCCGTAAATTTAATTACATGTAAGAGCCAAGAAAGTAATAAGCTTCATTATGTTCCCTAAAATTCCTACTTTTTCGACTTGGCGAACGGGATAAAAAAATCAAATCCACAAATGCATTAGGTACGTATAGTAATATAAAAATTAATTAATAAAATTTAAGTGGCCGAAAAAAAATTAAATAGATACTGTATTTCATTAATTTACATACATATATATATATATATATATATAAACATCTTCCTCTTTTCTCCTTTCCCCTCTTGCACATCATCCAACTCTCTCCTCTCTGCTCTCGATCACTTGTAAATTTTCACTGCATAAATAAAATGTTTTCATTCGCGCGAAGAATTGTTGAAGACTTGAAGACAACTTTTATAATTAAGTCATATATATATATATATATATATAACGTATTTTGAAAAAAATGGAGGTTTACGTTGGGACTCTGACGGGGAAGACCATCATCCTCGAGGTCAAATCCTGCGACCCAATTCAGAATGTCAAAGCGAAAATCCAGGAAAAGGGTGGCGCTTCACTATCTATTTCAATCTTAAGCGTCACCGCGGTTAATTTATGAAAATCGGGAAAAAAAACTTAATAGAGAGTAGGGTTTAGGGTTTATAAAAATGATATGAAAATAGAAAATTCATGCGTAGCGCGGGAATTGGCTCCAAAAACTACTTTTCTACGGCGGTTCAACCGAGAACCCGCCGTAGAAAATACTTTCTACGGCGGTTCATGTTTGAACCGCCGTAGAAAGTTTGATTTCTACGGCGGTTCAAAGTTGAACCGCCGTAGAAAATAGTTTTTGGAGCCAATTCCCGCGCTACGTACGCATGGATTTTCTATTTTTTGTACCAAATTCAAAATACATTATATATATATATATAGAATTAATTATAAAAGTTGTCTTAAAGTATTCAATTCTTCAAATGAAAATATTTTATTTATGTAGTGGAAATTTACAAGATATCGAGAGCATAGAGGATCGAGAGAGTTGGATATATGATGTGCATCAAGAGGGGAAAGGAGAAAAGCGAAAGATGTTTATATATATATATATGTATGTATAAACATATATGTATATATATATATGTATGTAAATTAATGAAATCCAGTATCTATTTAATTTTTTTCGGCCACTTAACTAATATTAATTAATTTTTATATTACTATACGTACCTATAATGCATTTGTCGAAAAAGTAGATATTTAAGGGAACATAATGAAGCTTATTATTTTATCGTCTCTTACATGTAAATTTACGAAATTTATTAATTTCTATATTTGACCTATAATTATTGTACGTGTAGTAGCACGCGCGGGAAATTTAAATGCAAATATATGGTTCAATGGAAATTTGAAATTTTATTATGAAATGGTTCATAGAAGTCGGGATTGTGTACATAATTAATAAATATACACAATCAGGGTATGTATTATTATATTTACAAAATTGTGAGATTAGTTTTTGAAAATGGAAAAAAAAATTAATATTAAAATATGCCCGCGCGGGAATTGGCTCCAATTTTCTACGAGGAGACCTTTCAACGGCGGTTCAACCTTGAACCGCCGTTGAAAATGAATCCACCGCGGTTCACGAGTGAACCGCCGTTGAAAGTGGACTTTGAACAACGGCGGTTCAATGTTGAACCGCCGTTGAAGTTCCACTTTCAACGGCAGTTCATTCTTGAACCGCAGTGGAAAGTTGGTTCAACGGCGGTTCGCGGTTGAACCGCCGTTGAACCGACGACCCGGTTACTTAAAGTTCAAATTTTTTGAACTTTCTTTTCCTCCCTCATTCTCTTCCTCTCCTCTCCCATTTTTTCCCCTGCATTTCCCCTGTTTCCCGAACCCACTGACAAGTAATTTATGAAGAGTTAAATATAAAATCAAAACAAAATGAACTGCGTATAGATTCCCCTGGAAATTTTACCAAAGTACTACTCCTTGGAAGAAAAAAATAATAATACAAGAAACATTTATTCATAAATGAAAAACAAGGAAATCAATTTTTCCGGAAAATTTGACAAAGTCTCCCCTATAAATGTAACGTACTCCCTGTAAATTCGATGCACATATACTTAAATACTTCACTAAAATTCCAACTATTTCGAATAATACGGAATTCAGTTTCAAATCACTTCAGACAGAATCTCCTCTGCTTGTTTTTTACCAAAACACAAGTGCAATTTAAGATCAGCACAGAAGCTTCACACAATTTCCAACAATAACATATTCATTTATAAACAGTTCCGCATATGAAGTCCCTGGAAATTTTGTCCCTTGATTGCGCGGCTTCATCCGAGTTGTGACCTGTTTCAATCCCACAGTACGAAGGATAAAAATAAATGTTGTTATAAATTTATGTCCACCTCTTTTCATTAAAATCAAAGAAACATATACAAATACACACACACACATACACACCCACGGGAATTGAAGTTTAATAAAAACAAACAATATACCTGAAAATGATTCTTAACTTATTCTCTTTCTCTTATGGGACACTTGATCCTCGAACCATAATCCTTCGCTGTGGTCATCACGAAGTATGTATTTATCAAGTTCCCTATCTTCCTCATCTGCTCTCGGTTCAGGTAACCCACTAGAGAAAGGGCCAGCCTCATGAAGCCCTTCTTCTGTATCAATCCCTTCCACTCCGTGATGTTGTTTACCATGAAGAACAACAGACCAATGTTCGTCGCAAGGATCGGTGATATAAAAAACTTGTTTCGCCTGCGATGCAAGTATAAATGGTTCCCCCTTGAAACCCTCCCGATTAAGGTTCACCAAGGTAAAACCCAATGGATCATCAGTTCGAACCCCACTATTGTTATCAACCCATTTGCAGCAAATACAGCTACTTTGAAACAAACATAGTCAAGCTCCCAAATATCTTCGATCACCCCGTAATAAGCCATGCTTGCATACAATGGATTTTTATCCTTCCTGCTAGAAACATGCAAAGCCTCTGAGATTAATGTAACACCACTGTTTTGTGCCGTACTCTTCTCATCTTGTCTCTTAGTAGCAAATGAATATCCATTTATGTCATAGCATGAAAATGCTCGTACCGCAGGGCTGGGCCTAAACGCCAACCATTTCAATGTCTCCGAAACGTCTTTGCCCAGGACAACATTACCAAACCAATAGACAAATGTCCGAATATGTCCAAGCAGGATAAGACGTTCTTGTTGAACGGATATGGTCTATCACATAGGGCGTAACTTCTTCAGAATTGCGCAGTATGTAGAGATGCGCCTTCATCAATTCAACATTAGACGGCAAAAATATTTTTCCTCCCCTTGTGCCCATACCTGTAATCCTCCCATCGTGCCGATTCTTAGATATTCCAATGGATGCGGTCTCAGCCAAGTATTCAGTGCAAAACTCAATTACCTCCTCAGCTATATAACCTTCAACAATACTAGCATCAGGACGACAACGATTCTTAACATACCCCTTAAATATTTTCATATATCGCTCGAATGGGTACATCCATCTCAAATGAACAGGCCCGCAGATTTTTATCTCTCTAACCAAATGAATCACCAAATGCACCATAATATCAAAGAAGGCGGGTGGAAAATACATTTCTAATTGACAAAGGACAACAGTTATTTCATCTTGTAACTGATCAAGTCTTTCGCGCGCGATAACCTTGCTACATATAGCATTGAAGAAGAAACAAAGTCTTGTTATACTGGACTTAACATGCTTGGGCAATATCGAGCGAATAGCTACAGGCAACAATTGTTGCATTAAGGCATGGCAATCATGAGACTTCAAACCAACCAGTTTTAAATCTTTCAAGGAAACAAGTCTGCTTACATTTGAAGAATATCCGGATGGAACTTTGATGCTACGCAAACTTGAACACAGTTGTTTTTTCTCTTTTCTGGACAAAGTGTGACAGGCTGGGGGTAGATATGTGCGTTGTCCTCGAGCTACCGGTGCTAAATTTGCTCTTATGTTCATATCAACCATATCAAGTCTCGTGTTATAACCATCCTTAGTTTTACCAGGGATGTTCAAGAGCGTACCTAACAGGCTTTCGCAAATATTTTTCTCAATATGCATAACATCGAGACAATGTCTGACATCCAAGTTCTCCCAGTATGGAAGTTCAAAAAATATGGATTTTTTCTTCCAACAACCTGTATCATTATTGCTGGACTCCGAAGTTTTACCAAACTCCACATTAATGTCCGTCACACGAGCTTTCACCTCTGGCCCGCTCAAGGGTTCTGGAGCTTTTCTGAACTCTTGGAATCCATTGAATGCTCTTTTCATACGGCGATACGGATGAGTCTCGGGAAGAAATCTGCGATGCCCAAGGTATACTGTCTTCCTCCCATGTGCAAGTTGACAAAAATCTGTACTCTGCTCACATATTGGACATGCTTTATGCCCTTTAACAGAGTACCCAGACAAGTTTCCATAAGCAGGAAAATCATTAATGGTACAGAACAACATGGCACGTAATGTTAACATTTCTTCACGGTAGGCATCAAACACAGGTGCGCCTTCATCCCATAACTTTTTCAAGTCTTCAATAAGAGGAGCAAGATACACATCGATGTCATTTCCTGGTTGCCGTGGGCCTGAAATCATTAGAGACATAAGTATGTACTTGCACTTCATACACAAGTGAGGCGGCAAATTGTAAATAACCAACATCATCGGCCATGAGCTATGTGTGCTACTCAGACTGCCAAACGAGTTCATTCCATCAGTACACAGACCAAGCCTCAAATTTCTGGCTTCTCCCCCGAAAGAAGGATACATTGAATCAATCTTTTTCCACTGATCTGAGTCTGATGTATGCATTATCACCTTGTCATCATCACTGGGAATACACCGATCTGAATGCCATGTCATTAGTTTTGCATCTTTTTCATTAACGAACAACCGTTTAAATCTCGGTATTATAGGAAGATACCACAGAACCTTAGCCGGCGACCCCTTCTTTTGCGCATCAGAACTGTCTTCAACCTCATCACACAGCTGCTTGTTTTGTATCGTGGAGTTTTACACTTAGGACAAAGCAATAAATCCTTATACTCATTCCTGTAGAGGACGCAATCATTTGGGCAAGCGTGGATCTTCTTATACTCCATACCCATTGGACACAACATTTTTTTCGCCTCGTAAATTCGATCTGGAAATTCATTATCTTCTGGGAGCATATCTTTCAATACCTTCAATAAGGCTGTAAAACTAGTATCTTACCACCCATTTGCCGCTTTCAAAATAAACAACTTCAAAACACTAGACAATCGTGTATATTTAGTGCAACCCTTGTATAGAGGCTTCTCATTGTCACCCAAAATGGAAGCAAGAACTTCCGGTTTATCAGCAAAATCCTCGGCCACATCCTCAATCATGGCATCTAATCGATCTCTAGTAATCGCATCATCTCCTTTTGCTTGAGATTTTCTTTGCTCAGGTAAACCATCAATACTTTCACCATGCCAAATCCACAGTTTATAAGAAGGATCAAATCCGTGCCGATATAAATGGAATCTTATTGTATCTGAGTTATCAAACCGCGCACCATTTTTACAATGGACGGACAATGGACGTACTTTGTATTCTTATAAGCGAATTGAATGAAATTCTCAACTTCTCTCGCATAAGAATCGGAGGTCCGATCACCACACAACAAGATATTTCGATCCATGTGTAACTAACACCTTGAAATAATTAAAAATACCAAATAATAATTCAACAAACAATGTACAAAGTATCAAGTTGCATGCTTGTCTTAGCACATGTCATAATACTTATGTTACTCATATAATCAAAACTACTATAATACCTCAATGAAAAAAATAATGCATAAACAACACATGCGCAATAGACATAATCAAATGAAGAAGAAACTCTAACTTTTTCATTTATGCATTTTGTCAAACACATGAAATGCATAAAAAAATATTACACATCCTAAGTAGTGCTAATTATATGAACATCATCCATTAAAAATCAAACACTATAAATCAAATCACATCACCAAGAAACTACATAGTATAACTAAATAGGGTTCCCCAATACTAAGGTTCACCATATACATGGAATATATGCAACTTTAATTTTCAGCCATCTACCATAAATAAAAATAAATTCTATAGGATGACATATATAAAGTACAAGCATAAGCAATTACTGAGAAATTTTAGAAGTTTCTAACCTTTAGGTGGTAAATTTTAGCTCCAAATGACGATTCTTTACGTTCAACGTGCAAAACCGTAGTAGAAATTTGGAGAAGAACACTTTCGGCCTCAATATAGAAATACACGTTGTTATTTAGGTTTTAATACGTCAATACAACGGCGGAGAAAATTAAACCGCCGTAGAAAGGGACTTCTACGGCGGTTTCAAAATAAACCGCCGTAGAAATAGGGCCTTCTATGGCGGTTGGAAGGAAACCGCCGTAGAAAGTACACTTTCTACGGCGGTTTCCTTCCAACCGCCGTAGAAAGAGGCTTTCTACGGCGGTTGCTCCCAACTGCCGTAGAAAGTCCGTTTCTACGGCGGTTCATTTTTAAACCGCCGTAGAAAGTCCTTATCTACGGCGGTTCATTTTCAGACCGCCGTAGAAAGTCCGTATTCCTTTTATTACTGCGGTTTTCTATTTTCCGCCGTTAATCCGCAGCCGTTAAAGCTCCATTTTGTAGTAGTGATTTCTATTGTTAATTTGAGAGAGCAACGTCACCCCATTGATAAATTGCTCAACTTGGTGTTGATAAACTCCTTTAGACTTTTTAATTGCCACAAATGTCTTATCTGCCAACTCTCCTCTGTAAACTGTCCTGAACCCTCCTTGACCGAGGATTTGGCTTACATCAAAATTATTAGTGGCCTTCTGTAATTCTTCAACAGTGAAAAGTCTTGCAGAATTGCTTCCTCCTTGTCCAGTGAGATTTTGCTGCAAAAGGAGACCACCGTTTTTCCTAAACTATTCCTCCCTCAGCCTGTCAGCCTTTCTTCTCATCAATTTGGAGTGCAAACAAAAGGAGATGCAAGTAGAATGATACTGCCCGTGGTTACACCAACACCTGTAGCCAAAAAAATTTCAAGAAGGCACATGTTATGTGGAAAGGGGAATTTGATGTTTTAGAACTCGTATGTCTGGTACACATGAAAGGGGAATTTTGTCTAGGGAACCAAAGTAAAAGGACCAAATTAGAATTGTGATACCAAGCTAAACGTCCAATGATTTACCCTAAATATTATGTACAAAAATGGAAACACTAAGTTTGTGTGGAAGATTTCTTAAATAAATAAAGAAGTTCTGAAATTGGAACCAGACAGAAACTGTCTCCCAATATACTAACCTACAAAAATAGGCCAATAAGTTCTTTCAGATGGTGGTTGATCAGCGATGCATCCTTTTATCCCATCACCGTGGTACCCTTGATTACAAATGCAATTATAACTTCCTTGTGTATTGACGCAGGTACTGAAGTTTGCACAATTGTGAAGACTCGAATTTGCACATTCATCAATATCTGCAAAATGTTTGAAATCATTAGGGAATTAACATCAAATTCTTCAAAGAAAAACTCGTAGGATCACATCTTTGGAGAAGAAATCTAATTATTATATATTGATCACATAGTTTCCCCCATTGGTATACTCAATTAAGCAGGCTAGGTAGTCGTTACATACCTTGGCAAGCATCAACGGGAGATATGGGTTGCCCTCATAGCCATCTTTGCACCTACACCGATAACCTATAGCCTCTTTATCATCATAACATTCACTATAATTTGGGACTTACAAACGTATGAGGTTAAGTTTTGTTCCGCCATTTCACATGACACATTATATTCAACGACCCAATCCACAACAACAGGGACAGTGGAATGCTTGTCTATGTTGGTAAGATTATCAGCGAAAAACTGAAAAGCTGCTTCTTCAATGACAAAAATATAACTGCAAGGACTGAAATTCGAGACATAACTGTGGTTATAGTAGCTGTACAATGTAGTATTGATCTGCCAAGCTCGATTTGGTATAAATGTTTGACAACATCCAATACCAGAGCAAGCACCGTCCTCAACATCTTCCCTAGAATTACATATAGACATGCATCCAGTGAAGTATTTACGTTGATCACTTGCACCTTGAACAATAGAATTCGTATCACAGCCGATTGCTGTGAACTTGTTCGCCGTGCTGTTGAATGCTATGGGGAAACTACCTAGGGTCATCCGGTGGCCTAAATAACTAGATCCGGTGTGATTATTTGGATATTCATAGCAATCATATCCCACATTATACAAAATGCGGTACTGACCAACAAGAGATATATCAATAACGGGGATTGTACTGTCTGCCAAAAAAAGTTTGGGAGGGTCGATATTATTGGAAGAACTGGTGCAATTCATGAAGAATTTTGAATTTAAGTAGCAACCTTCTCGGGTGCCAAATGTGTTGGATTAATTAAATTTATGAATGAATCTTATATTATTATTTTATAATAATTTACAATTGAATCAATGCATTGATCAAATGCGTTTTTCATTTGTTTTGGTAAATGTTCATCCGTTTTTTTATCATTAATTTAGCATTAATATGATTAAATGGATTCAAGGTGCAAACGTTTCTTTTCTTTTCAAAACGTTTGAATTCTGAAAGAATGCTTTGTATATAAAGATGTGCTTTGTGCAAGAAAGAAGAAGATTTTAGTTTTTCTCATATTTCTTGTGTTCTATACAAATCTCACAAACAAAATATAGTTTTGGCAAGATAGAGAATAGGTGTTAGTAAGAGTTGACAATTCCTAATAGTTGTGTAGATTGTTAGGAAACACAACTTGTGTGTTGGGCTATTGTATCCTAGGGTGACAAGTCGCATTGCTCTACTGCATCAAAATTGATACTTTGTAGATGGCTTGAATCATCTAAAAAGAGCGAAATATACGTGATCAATTTATAAATTTATAAACTTTTTAAATCAATTTTAGTCTTAATGTGATTTGCTAAAAGTTTGCTACTGTTTTACATCGGTTACAAAAGTAAGAGTTATGACTTTATAGCTATCATTTTAATACAATTAATTACAGAATTTGACACAAAAAACTAAACCATGAAAACTGAATGCATTCAAGGTTTATCGATTTCAACATTGTGTTTTAAAATAAATATTAAAATTTATAGTCATTCATTAGTTTTGTGATCAAAGGTAATTTTGCTAATATTCATAAATATGACATTATTGCAAAATTGATTCTTTGCGAATTACCATTTTATACTCTTCACATGCAAGGTTTTGAGTTTTTAATTGGTGGTTAGAAAAAAAGTGTATTTGTGTTTAAATTATTCTTCATACCACTATTACAAATAACTTGAGTTTGAAGTTTTAAATTGTGGTGAAACATGATAAATAGTAGGGGGGCGGGGTATATTTTAACACATAAGTAATATTTTTCATGAAAAAAATATGATGGATACAAAACTAATTATTTATATGATTAAGTTATGTTCATATATATAACTAAAACAAATCACATAAATATGGAGTTTTTAATTGAGTTTAAAAAAAGAAAAAGAAATAGTGGAGGTACATTTAGTATTTATAAATGTTACTTATTTCTCATGTGAATCATACTATATTTTGCATAAAGTTGTAATATATTAAATTATTTGAGATTTCATGAAATTATTATGATATTTAATTATGTCATGAGTTTGCTATATATTCATATTTTATATGATTTAAAGTTGTCACTTTATGAGAGTGAAAAATAAAAAATTAATAATAATTTTTTATTTGATTAATAAGAGAATTTTGAGATATTGATACTTTGAGTATTATATAGTGTATTATACTTGATAGTTTACTATGTATTAATATATGGTAATCGAGGATAAAGGTAGTGGAGATGTTACTTTTTGCATTGAATTTTGCAAATTGTTTTATAACTACCACGATCAAAATTTTGAGAAATTTGTGTATAATGTGAATTTATAATTGCAATTATTATTTGAGAATTATTTTGCAATTACTATATATTTGATTCAATTAATTTTATCAAGTGCTTAAATACTGAATATTTGATGAGAAAATATTTTCTAAATGTACTTGGTTGTTTGTGTATCTTTTCCTGCAATACTATATTTTTTGAGATTGACTAAATGATTACTAGTAGAAATGAGAATACTGACCATTGAACAAAATTGAGAAATTGAGAAACGCAGGAAAAAATAGTTGCTCCTAGTAATATAGACTACTGGTCATCTTTATGATGATTTCTAGTAGTGAGACTACTGACTACTTATATACCAATTAATGTTTGGTATGTGAATCAAATATATAGAGATATATAAACTTTTATATGTCTTGAGCTGATAATTAAAATTTTGTGAGATATTTTCACCAACTACGACTTAAGTGATCATTGGTGAAATATTATTGCTTATGCAAAGGTTGAGCTTTTCATAATGCATGGCATTGTCTTAAATGTTAAATGCCAAATATTCATGTCTTTGCCAATATGTGAATGCGCAATAAATCCAATTGGTGCAATAACATGAATGTGTAACTTGAGGGGGAAGATATTGAAGTCCGCTTAAAAAATACAAAAATCATGTGTAAGGATACCCAACCTAATAATTGGAGATCCCAAAAGTTAGGTTCAAAGGGAAAAACGAATTGCATGGTGATTGTAACAGTATGCACAATTATATTTAATTGTTCATCCCTGTAGTACATGTGCATACATCCTGTAATGATAACTTGAGGGTTGTAGCATAAAATGCACTTAATAAAATTTATATCTCTATATGAGTGGGGTGTCAGAATTATAGAAGCACCCTTGATGGATTTCACCTACATGTGTGTGAGGGTGGGGCCGCCCTGAGGGACTGGGACTTAGTCGACGTTTATACACACATGGAAAACTGGAATAAAAACAAGGTCAAAATGTGTCAGTTTAAACAACTCGTGGAGTACACCTAAACTACAGTGAATGTGGTACAATCTTTTATATCTTCATAGCAGCTATAGTTCAAGACCGAAGTTCACTACTAGTTCTAGTATAAGAAATTATCCTAACTCTAAATATAGGTTCAAGGCATTGCTACCTAGATGAAGCATTATGGTTATTTTCTTGCCATAAAATAAAGCTATATTTTATTAAAATGAGTGGGGGATTGTTGGAACATTTTAATAAAATTCAATTTTCTTGATCAAATTGTAGCTTTTATTTTTGTGTTAAAAAATTCAGTTACAAGTTTGATAAGTTACAAAAATGGTTTGAGCAATAATCTTTAGCATTTGTGATAATGCTTAGTTTTTGGGAACCGAAACATTGAAAGTAATATGCATTCATTCTTCAGTTTTGATTAATTAAATTTATGAATGAATCTTTTATTATTATTTTATAATAATTTACAATTGAATCAATGCATTGATCAAATGCGTTTCTCATTTGTTTTGGTAAAAGTTCATCCCTTTTCTTATCATTAATTTAGCATTAATATGATTCAATGGATTCAATGCAAACGTTTTTTTTTCTTTGATTGATTCAAAACGTTTGAATTCTGAAAGAATGCTTTGTATAGAAAGATGTGCTTTGTACAAGAAAGAAGAAGATTTTAGTTTTTCTCATATTCCTTGAGTTCCATACAAATCCCTCAAATAAAATATAGTTTTGGCAAGATAGAGAACCGGTATTAGTAAGAGTTGACAATTCCTAATACAGGTATTAGTAAGAGTTGACAATTCCTAATAGTTGTGCAGATTGTTAGGAAACACAATTTGTGTGTCGGGCTGTTGTATCTTAGGGTGACAAGTCGCGTTGCTCTACTGCACCGAAGTTGATACTTAATTTGTAGAGGACTTGAATCATGTAAAGAGAGCGAAATATACCCGCCTCAGCCTGTCTAACGATTAACGGTTTGTTCTTTGTGTTTGTTTCTATTATTTTGCAGGTCACTTGGACTGTTGGGAACAACAAAATGGAAATGGGATGCTTACATCACCACCATGGTCCTGATCCTCGCAGCCGGGCTTCGCTATGGGAAATGTGGAAGTAGTACTGGGATTAGAACAAGATAACATCAAGAAAAACGCTAGGAAAATCATGGGTACTAAATTGGGATTTTCTGAATCCGTATGAACTGAATGGTTGCTTGGCAAGTTTCCTGCATAGCCTCTCTGCCATTTTGTAGTTAATTTGGTTGCCTCTTTCTCGCAAGTCATGAAGTAATCAACCCTCCCTTTGGCCAATAATATGTACGAGTATTAGAGACAAGTTCAAAATTCATTGCGTACTAATTCTTACCAATATTACCAATCAAGTGCGAAAAAAGGAAAAAAAAAAAAAAAAAAAATCCCTATCAAGGGAGATGACTTGAAATGGTCATGGAGGTACTGTGCAACATATTTTATTACCCACCAACGCCATAACCAATCGCGACTGGGATGTGATTGTGACTGTGATTATGATAGTTTACTTTCCGATCGTGATATGTAGTAATTTTAGGACAAATTACATTTATATTCTCAAGTTTTAGTGAGGAATACACAAATTAGACAGAGGAAATATGGTATATTTAGGATGACTCGTGCACAACATAACACAACCATTTTGCAGGTTAGACCCTCACAAAGTGGCTTATTGACAGGGACGACCGACGGACACTAGCTATATTGAAATTTGAAAAAATTAACTAATACTGACATATCGTACAATTGGCCACTCACCTAATGAAAGTTGCAATAGATGGCCATTCGGTCTAATTAATAAAAATGCTACAACGGACCGAAAACACTTCGATGAACAAAAGTAGTGCAAACCCATGCTTAATTTTGCTCATCATATTCAAAGCGTTTACATTATTTCGTATACATCCCTCTCTCAACTATTACACACAAAATAAACATATCGTTTACTCATGAAAGTGAAACAAAGAAATTATCACTTAAAAAAACTACGCATCTCTCTCTTTTATTTCTCCCACTCAAACCCTATCTTCCATCTTCTATCTTCTTCCCCCATCTCCCTCCATGGGAGATGGAAGAAATAGATTTCTTTTTTGTTATTTTCTATTTAGTTTATTTTTGTCTTCTTCCATGATGAAAGTTTTTCGTTCTCTCATAGTGAGAGATCTCGTCTCCCCGAATAAACAGGAGTTTCTCCCCCATATTAATAAATGGGTATTTTATTATTATCAAGTAAAGATTCAGTCTATTGGGGGTTTTCATTAGAAGATTAGTGGTAGATTTGAGATCGGATTCATATTTCGGTACGTGATTTGTCTAGCGCAATGGCAATTTTTTGTTCTACTGGATATATCTATACGGATTACTACTTGTTTAAATATGTATAGGTTTGATTTAGTTTATTTTCAACTATTTGTATATGATTATTATTAGATCTGATTGTATCACCGATTCTCTCTTGAGTAATGAAATATGAAATTTATTATCAAAAGAAATTATCACTTCTTTATATCCGTAACTTTGATGTTGGGTTTTTCAGTCCAATCCACTCAGTTTATATTGTGACGCCCCTGCCCCGACTCCATCTCCCGAGGAGCCATTCCTGCGAGGGAGTTCGGGCCGGTTCAGGGGTGGTGCCATTTCGCGCCCAACAAGTTGATACAGATATTAGAAAAAGATATAATATTACCTTTATCTGAAAACAATTCAATCGATAGTTCTTAAAGCAAACCTGTCTAAAAGCGGAAGCTAAAACATTATTCTAGATAGTCAACGACCAAATTATCCCTTAACCAAAACATTCATTGTCTAGGCCTACTTATTACAAAATAAACGCTCAACAGTGCTGCAGCTGACGTTGGCCTCACATCTAACGAACAATAAGCCATACATAATTAAGCTAAAGGAAGAAAGGAAAAGAAATGAACATGTTATGTCCGAGTCGCATGAGTACTCGGACAAGATTTCTGGGATTGGAATGTGTCCGAATATGTGTGCGACTGGCACAAAAACTCGGACGAGTTCCAGTAAACTTCTGGAACTGAGTTGTTCAACTTCTAGGACTGATCTATGTACGAGTTTCTGTGCGACTCGGACGAGTTCCAGTAAGAGTTTCCTTCTTTTCAAAGTTGCATCTCTTCACGAAAATGGTGATTCTGAACTCAATTCTTATCCGAATTCAGTTCCATTTCTTCCTACCTTTTCGTAAGAGTTGTGGTTATTGAGTGGCACCCTTTGGAGGTCTATAAATAGACTTCTTAGGATGGATTTATAGACACACAAAATCATTCTCACTTTACAAGATTTTGTTGCTCTTTTCTCTCTTGTTCTGGTTTTGTTTAAGTCAGTGCAGGCTTACTACAAAAGACTTCATCTGATCCCATACGGATATTAGTTCCGAATCTCTTTGCACACAAAATGGAACTAATAAAATCTAAAGGAAGTGCATTTATACGATTTGAAGCAACATTTCCTGTTACTATATCTTGTAATAGATTAGTATTTTCAGAATAGATTCTTGGTTTCATTTTTGGTTAGTCATTGTTGTGTTATCCGGAAATTATATCCAACAATCTTTAGGTTTTACTATTAAGCATTTCAATGCCGACCAACATGAAAAACTTGACGTCATCCATTGTCAAGTTGGATCGGTTCGATGGAGGGAAATTTTTAAGATGGAAGAAAAAGATGCATCTTCGTCTTGGTTCCTTGAACCTTGCATATTGTTGAAGACATCGATGCCACAGAATGGCGATGAAGAATCGCTGGACCACTCTCGCAAAAGAAAGAAGTGAGAGATAGATGATGCAATCTGCAGAGGACACATCATAAATGCAATTGGTGATAAGTTGTCTGATTTCTGCTATTCAATTCCTATGGATAAGGAATTGTGGGAGAATCTGAAAGATAGGTACATGCAAGAGAATTTCAACACTAAGAAATTCTTGTTATCTACATTCTCTAAACTTAAGATGTTAGATAATATTCCTATAATGCAACAGCTTGTCGAATTCAGAAAAATGATTGATCATTTTAGACAACACGATAGGATTATAGAAGAATATGTACTTGTGAGTGCTATGATTGATAAATTACCCCCTTCTTGGAATGACTTCAAAAGAGATTTCAAAAGTGGAAAAACTGAGATCAATTTTGAAAGTCTTGCTAATTATCTTCGTGATAAGAAGAATTAAGGTTGCAGGAAAATTCTCAAAGAAATGAGAATTTGCATATCAATGACAAAGGCAAGGAATCAGAAGTCAATGTCATTGAAGGACAAAAGAATAAGTGCAGAAAAAGGATCAAAGATGCTGAAGATTTTGGCAAAGGTAAAAGGAAAAAAGGCCAGTGTTTTTGTTGCAATGAAGTCGGACACTAAAATTATGAGTGTCAGTTGCTAAAGTAGCAAAAGAAAGAGGGAAAACCCTCTAAGGACTTTCATATGGAAGCACTTGTGGCCAAGATGTCAAGCATTAGTTTTGATCAAAACTTGTCTTTAGAAAAATGACAAGTGTGTATTTTATATGAAGGGAGGAATTTATGTAAGCAAAAATGTTGTATGAAATAATAAAAGTTGTGTTTTAGAAACATAAAAATTATTATGATATGATGTGTTACATTAAATACATGCAGTAAATTATGATTGCATACTTTGGTTAATTATGTTGCACATAATTTGGTTAATTCTAAAGTTGCAAAAACTTGATTGTAAAGTATTTTGCTTGCCTATTGTGAAAGTATGAGTACATGATTTGTTTAAATTATGTAAGTAGTTTGCAAAGCAATGTATGTTTGGAAAACAAGTGAACATTGCATGGTTTCCTAAGAAAAATATGGTTGGTTAATGCATGATTGTTCAAACACTTGAAGACATAGAGTTAACTATCTTAAGGATTACGTATATATCATGAGTAGTATATATACCATACTTAACATGATTACTAGTTTCGATGAACTAGAATAGCTAATTGCAGAATTTTACAGTATTCTTAGTTCATGTGAGATTTCATATGTAACAAATATGATTGTATGAAAAGCATGTGTGTTAGGTGAGCAAGAAATAACATGATCATGTTTTGCCGTATATGTTGTAAATGAATGGATAATTATTTTCATAATTAAATTCATGATGCATGAACTGAAGTTTTAAAAGTTCCATGTTAATTTGTAAATGTATGTACAAATTTTGCAGAACTTGAACTAGTTGTGACATATTCATTAAAGTGTGTTTTAATGAAATGAACAAATGCAATTCGATTGCTTGTTTGATCACATTAAGGAGATGATTCTTTAGGTAATAAATTATCTAGATTGATGTACAAAACATCAATGGAAATGGATTAAAAGTCCATGTTAAGTCACTAAATGGTGGAATCTTAATCTATGAGATTAAGTAACCATTTGAAATAGTGATTTGATCACTCAAATTAAATGAGAGAATTTGGTTAAGTCAAATAGGCAAACCAGAGAATGGAGTAAGGACTGATAGGAAAGATTATCTTCTATCAAGAAACATGTCCTAGACCATTTACAATGGAACCCTCAATTCATTGCTAGTTAAACTACTAGCTCTGAATTCAATGTAGCGAAAAGTACATTGTCTAAATGGTTGGAACACTACAATTTTAGTGTTATAACTCGCCAGTGAGTACAGGTTGAACTTGGGGTTCTTAACTAGTCCAAGAAAATGCCAAATATGATAAAGCAATTAAATGCTGAAAATTCTCATATGATTGGGGCATTTTGAGACTTCCCTATATGAATGTATAATGATGAAGACTCATAAAAGATTTTGGTTAAATCTAGGAAACATTCATGAAGGGATTGAAGCACATAGTTGTTATGTGTTGTTTATAACATGTAGTAGAAAGGCGAACTTCTGTGTGATTACATTAAGGCTTGTCAATGGACTGTTGGTTCAAAACTTGTCTACCAAATTAGTTTGATAGGTTCGCAGGATGTTCCACTAAGGCTTTGGTTCAATCGAAAGACACCATAACTAATGCATAAGTTATCAGGCAAGGTTCTTGATCTTGAGAAAAAAGGCAATTTTCCAAATCATTGGAAAATGGAGGAATTTGTTGGAGATTTTCCAATAATTAAGCTAAAGGAAGAAAGGAAAAGAAATGAATATGTTATGTCTGAGTCGTATAAGTACTCGGACAAGATTTCTGGGATCGGAATGTGTCCGAGTATGTGTGCGACTCACACAAAAACTCTGACGAGTTCCAGTAAACTTCTGGAACTGAGTTGTTCAACTTCTGGGACTGATCTTTGTCTGAGTTTCTGTGCGACTCTGACGAGTTCCAGTAAGAGTTTCCTTCTTCTCAAAGTTGCATCTCTTCACGAAAATAGTGATTCTGAACTCAATTCTTATCCGAATTTAGTTTTGTTTCTTGCTACCTGTTCATAAGAGTGGCTATTGAATGACACCCTTTGGAGGTCTATAAATATACTCCTTAGGATGGATTTACAGACACACGAAATCATTCTCACTTTACAAGATTTTCTTGCTCTTTTCTCTCTTGTTCTGGTTTTGTTTAAGTCAGTGCAAGCTTACTACAAAAGACTTCATCTTATCCCATAAGATATTAGTTCTGGATCTCTTTGCACACAAAAGGGAACTAATAAAACCTAAAGGAAAGTGCATTTGTACGATTTGAAGCAACATTTCCTTGTACTATATCTTGTAATAGATTAGTGTTTTCAGAATATATTCTTGGTTTTATTTTTGGTTAGTTATTGTTGTGTTACCAAGAAATTATATCCAACAAAAAATAAGTTTATGAAAGGGGTGAGTTTCACTAAACTCAGTGAGAGACCTCGGTTTCTATATAAAATTCCCACCATGATATTTAGGCAAAAATGTCTTAGTTATCAAGGCGGTCATATAGACATGGCATTACAATTTATTCATCAACATTCATAGTATCCATAGCATTTACAATTCATGCGTCAATGTTGAAGCAGTCAATCAATCAATCATCTCTATAATCATGTAGCAGAGACATACATGGAAACATGGAATGCGGCAACAATCAATCTATCAATTCACCCTTAGGTATTCAATCAATCTGATTTCTATATAGCTTTCTTATCTAAAGCTAAGACGATAATTAGGAATACGATCTAGCGATAGACAGTAGTTTGCAATCAGTCTGGCGTTCAGCCCTTAAATTTCAATCTATCTGATCTCCATATAGCTCTCTCATTTAAAGCTAAGACATTAATCCATAATACAATCTAGCGAGAGGTCGTAGTCTTAATCAATCTTCTAATTTTGATCAATCTGGCTGTATACATATAACCCTTAGTTTCCCCTTTAGGGAGGCATCGACTAACTGTAACGCGGCCTTACCCCGCATGGCAACACGTACGGGCGATTACAATCGATCAATTAAGACTAGACGCTCACCGTCTTGTATCTGGTTTGGTCATACCTTATCTCTTTACTATGCACAACCTGGCATCTCTAGCAGGCTTTCCTAAATCCTCGACAATTCAATATGCGATCAATCACCTAATCATGGCATAGGTATTAGGCATCTTCTATTTACACCTCGAAGTACGTCATGCTTCTCTAAAAGTGTACAATCAATCATGTTCTCAGTCAATAACAATTCATGCGATCAATAATCACTCAATAGGCATACGTGCTTGTACTCATATAAAAAGGCAAGCAAGCAATTCAAGCATACATCTTATGTATAGCAAGTCAAGCAATCAATCATGGCATACATCTCATACGTAGCAATTCAATTCCAATTACATGCAAGCGAGGTGTGGGCAGCCTCTTAGTTTAGCCAATCAATCAAGTTTATAGTTCACGCATACTATATATAGTTCAATTAAACCTTTACGAAAATATCAAGTAAATCCCTCACTTTTACTAAAGCGTGAGTGGTTAACGGTTGACGGGTTCGCTTCTCATTCAACGGTCAACTCTTGCATACAAGCGTCCTAGTATAAGTCACTATGTTTTGACTTTAAAGTTTAACTTTACATTTTATTCTTGATTTGGCTTTATGGTCAACTCGAGTTGACTTTGACTTTTGGTTAGCTAGTGTTGACTTTGACTTTTGGTCAAAGGTCAAAGGTCAATTGTCAAAGGTCAAGGTCAATGGTCAAAAGTCAAGGTCAATGGTCAATGGTCAAGTTCAATGGTCAACTTTCGAAAATAAGGTCAAGTATGGGTCTTATGGTCAATTCTCATATGGTCAATTCTTATGAATATAGTATTATTAGGTACTTTTGGGGCCAACCTAGAATAAGGTAAACTTCTAGGCAATAAGACAATTTTCGAAAGTAGGCAAGCTTTGATTTTCGAAATTCTAGGCAAAGAAACACCAAATTTTTTTGGCAAACTTCTTGTTCTAGGTATCTTATTCAGGCCTACTTTTAATGTATCCTCAAATCGTTTTAGACCAATCTAAAAGTATAGATCTAAAGATTAACATACGTACTATGATTATAAACCTTAATTCACATAAAGAATCAATCTAACTCCATTAAATCTCATATCGAACTAAGATTCAAACATGGTTCATAACATGCATGATCTCCAATTTGTGTTTTCCATTAAATATTATAACCCAATTAATTAGTAGAGGCATCAATCCTAGTTCAATTAATATTCAAGAAAGACATTAAAATCCTAAGAATATAATTCCTATGGATTTATCACATGAAAATCTAATTACTTGTTATTCAAGATTTCATAAAAATATAGTCTTTTAGTATGCTTCGTAATCCTAGATCTTGTTTCAATACTCTATTTAAAACTCACCGTGAGGTCCTAAGATTATCACGAACTTCAAAAAAGAAAGGAGAAGAGGAACGGTGGCGTAGGCACGACGGCGGCGCTCTCTCCCTCTCTCTCGATTCTTTTTATATTTGTTTCAAGAGTTCAAGCTTTTAGTTCATGAACTTAAGGTTGTATTTATAGGAAACCTCTATGTATGAGGTAATTCTAGAATCTCCTTAATTAGGTAATTAATTGCCAATCCATAAATTTCCTTCTTTTGGATTGATCATGATTTTCAATTTCCTAATTTCAAGATTCCTTCCTTATGCTATAACCGAATTTTCTTCTCCAATTTATCTCTATTTTTGGTCATCTTTTATAGCCACTTTAACTATCAATCAATTAGTCAATCAATCAATTAATCAATTATTCCATTAAGTAATCAATTTAAGCATTCACTCAATCAATCAATAAAGCAATTAATTCAAGAATCAATCGATCAATCAATAACTCATGAATTTCGAATTCAGGATTAAAAATTAAGGCAAGCAAAAAGTCTATTTTACCTCTTAAAATGTCTCGGTTCCTAATCTAAAATTTTGGGTCCTCACATCTAAAATTTTGGGTCCTCACATATATTATAGAGAAGCTTTGATTGGTACGTTTTTTGCCCCTTGATTTAGTGTTTTATGTCCCTTGTATCATTTATACTTGACAGAGTAGTCATATATTTTCACATTCACTAGTTAAGTGGCCAAAAATAAGATAAAAGTAATTTAGATAAATATTGTAGCCCAAAATCTATAAAAACTGTATCTTGAATTTTCAATTAATTAATTAATTGGGACAGAAGGAGAAGTTTATTTCATAAAAGCAAACAATTAAGGAGATGTCCCCGCGGTCACAATACACACGTTGGAGATGTCCTACAGGTCTTCATTCCTGTATCAAAAGCGAACCAAAAATAAAAACACACATACAACTAAAAAAAAAAAACCAAAAAATTTACCCAATGTTCACCAATTTCACTTCAAACAGACGCCAAAGATTTTACCGACGAATGAAATGAGTTTCTGGGTGTTCGGTTCTTGAAGAAATGAAAATCTGCAATTTGATATTTGATATCAAAATCTCCATTGATATCAAACTATTGCTGTACAGAAGATTGACGCCTGCATGCATGGCTAAGTCTTTCGGCAGCGGTCATTTTCAAGGATGTGGATGTTTCCGAATTATTCAACCCTACGTATATCGATTATTTAATTGCATGCTTTTCAAGAATATTAATTTTGCAACCTTCCCTTTTCATTTTTAATTCTTCCTTCCCTGTAAAACGTAAATTGAGTCTGCTCATTGGCGGAGTCAAACTCCTAATCTTTGATGGGGTAAGATACTAAAAACTTTTGAATCAAATACTAATTTAATTTATTTTTATCGTTGCTCCTATTTATCTTAATTTTTAGTGGGGCAAAATTAATTATTTTTCTCCAAAATATATTTCTCTTCTAAATAAATTTTTTTTCAATTTGGTCACAAAATTAAACAGACCCTATACTCGTGAATGCTCAAATAATATCAATGGAGGCTGGAGAAGACTTGAAGTAGTCATAATATATTATTCCCTAAAGATATCATATGATCAACATCACGTCCAACTTGCGACTTGCCGCATTGTCCAAAGATCTTTCTTTGTATATAGAAAATGTGAAGTGAAAAGAAGAGAAATCCAAATGGCAGATAATTTTTTTTTACAAATTAAACCCTTGACTAAAGCATGCAAAGTCATTATTTAGCAATTAGTACTCTCCCCATTCTGACGCTATTAGTCCTGTTTACAGATGTACAAAATTTTATGACATATAATTAATATACTTACACAGTGTTCGTATTTGAATTACTTATGAAATATATATATATATATCTAAATATATATATAATTATATTAGTAAAAATATGAAAAGATAAAAAAGCAAATAAAAACAAAAATCTTCCATTAAAATAAAAATATATTTAGAAACAAGACTTTTCTATGGTGTGAGAAACTATTATATATGCAGCCAATGTATCGGCAGTGATCATATTCAAGGATGTGGATGTTTAATCTAACCGCATATCGATTTGCTACCTGTTTTATGAATATATATATATATATATATATATTGCATGCCTTTCAAGATTGATTTGCTACCTGTTTTATGAATATATATATATATATATATATATGATCTACGAAATTGAATCTTGCATAGTCTGCATCTACAGCCTTAATGATATATGGAAATGATGAGGGAATGTCAAACAAATCTATATGTGCTTTTTTTTATTTTTATTTTTTTTTTTAACCTTTGTATCCTCATAATCGAATTCATAACTTTAGAGTTACAAAGGCCCATCCCCTCAGTGTCAAATATATTAATGTTATGCGCATTTCACTCAAGCATTTCAATTGTTTCTTCTTGCTAATCAAAATTTTCCTTGATATTCTAACTAAAATTTGTTTCATTGTTTGAAGGATGAGTGTTCCAATGCTACTAGTGCAAATCTTCAAGTTGGTTTAGAATATATATTCTTAACCTTTTAACCGTATATATTTACAATAGTTTAACCAATGGTAAATTATTTGGTGGTCACCAAAATATTTGTGTCAATAATTTTTAGCCACCCAATGAATTTGGTTAAATCATTTTTAGCCACCCAAGCAGTTTTGGTCCTGACCTTCAAATATTGTTTAATCATAACCTTACACCTTATTTAATTAATCTCATTTAATAATATTAATTACATTATCTTTCTAAATGCAAAAAATTTATTTAATATGTAATTCAAAAAAAAAAATATAAATACAGGTAAAAATAAATAAATTTACTCAGCTTATGTGCCCATATATCAGAGACACCTATTAAGTTTTTTGAGAATAGAGGGAGTATACGTCAAGGTGGAAACCTTCAACTGGATGTAGATTTCGGGCTTGTTTCTTATAATGTTTTAGAATGTGTTTCAGTTTTGCTTTGAGTTTTGAAACCCAAAACAAAACCAAATCCATGTTTGGTATTGGCCCAAAAAAAAAGTTTCAAAACCTACGCTTGCCTCCACCGCTAGACACCATCCCCCACCTATACAATAGTTATTTTTTAATTCATTTTTTTTACTTAGAAGGGTCTGCCCTCCCAATGTTGTTGCCACCATGGAGGTCTGTCAATGGTGTGTGGGGTCCAACAACTGGCGGAGGCCGACAGAGGTCCAACGGTCCCCGGTGGGGTCCCATGCATTGAGGTTCGACAGTGGCTAGTGGGATGCAACAAGTGGCTTTTGACGGAGATCTGGCGATGCAGGTCGGGTCCAACAAGTGATGGCAGCCAGCGGCGGTAACAGTCTGCTGATGTGCGACGACGGAAGATAATGAAGGGATGATTTTTAAGAAATTGTTTTTCAAAACTCTTTTATCAAAACATTATTTTGATTATATTTTTCCAAAACCATAATTTCTGAAAATATATGTTTTTGAAAACATGTTTTCCAAAACACAATTAGAAACATTGTAAAAAAAAAAGAAAAAAGAAAAAAAAACAGGCCCTTCATCATCCTAGATCTGGAAGTAGACAAAGAAGAGCCATTAATGTTGGTGTAAATTTCAGAAAACACAACAATGACTAACCAAAAAGAAATCAAGGATTTTATTATGTAAACACTAATCTATTACAAAGATGGTACAAAAAGAAATGCTGCTTCAAATCATGTAAAACACTATCCTTTAACCTTTATTAGTTCCCTTGGTATGCAAAGAGATCTGAAACTAATATCCTTGTGAGATAAGATTAAGTATTTTGTTGTAAGTCTGTACTCACTTAAACAAAACAAGAAACAAGTGTGAAAACTGCAAAAGATCTTAAATTGAGAGGCAAATTCGTATGTCTAAATTCGTCCTTAGGGAGTCTATTTATAAACCTCCATGTGTGTCATTCAATAGCCACAACTCTTATGAAAATGCAGGAAAAAACCTAACTCAATTCGATTAAAATTGATCTCGAAATTTAACTTTTCGTTAACAGTATGTTGTGACCACTCAAAACTAAAGCAATTCTCAGCACATGTTCAAGCTCGGGTTTGAGACCTGTTTGACGTCGACGGACCCTTTCGACGTCGGACAGATGTCTCGAACCTCTTATAGCTTTTAGGCATCTTTTTCCTCAAAAATTTATGTCTAGTTGAGACACCCAGTTCAACATTGAACTGGCCTGTCGAAGATAATTTCCATTTTTTGGCAAAGTAGCCAAAAATGTTCTGTTTGGTTGAGACAGCTATTTAGACACCAAAACTGCTGTCGAGCAGCTCCTAAACGTTTAGGCAAAATCTGGTCTTTTGTGTTTTTTTAAAAATTTTCTTTTAAAGAACAGCCTATTAAGTGGCTGAAGGGGCTTGGTGACCCTTTATTAGACAATAAAATTCAGAGTACAAAAAAATGAGGGGGACGTAATAACCTTACCTCTTTTAAAACAAGCTCACTACACCAAAATGAACCTATAGTGACACTTTGAAGGAGACACTTGTAAAAAGAGTTACAATAGATAAAAAGGATTGGTGAAAACTGATTTATTTTGCTTCGTATTCCGATATTTCTATAGAACATGTTCATAGAGCTTTGATAAGATATGAGATGTATGTTAATTGTTATGCTTCAATTGGGGGCTCCATATATGCATGCTTCTGAGATTGGTCTCTTCAATCCTTGATTCCAGTTTTGAGCTCAACAAATGCTTTCCAAATATGTAAAAAGTGGCTGAAGTTATTTGTGATTTAATGGTCATTTGTGTGATTTCTATGCTTTGCCTCCTGAATGAGATAAACCCAGAAGATACTCTTGTTGATAAATTTTTCCCCATTTAATGAAAAGATAAAATTTTTTTTTTTTGCAGAAATTTTATTTTGCTACCCTCAGTTTTTTGAGTTATTGTTGGGTCATGAACTGTTTAGGAAGAGGAAGAATGGTGGAGGAAAAAAGATATGATTAGATGGTAATGACGTGGAAGTAGAAAGAATCCAAATCAGCAAAAAAAAAGTGAGGTGGCAGAGCCAAATCAACAAAAATAGGTGATGTGGCCGAAGTTAATGGAGGAGGGGCTAATTTGGACCTTTTCCGCAACGTCAGGTGCTTTTTTGTTCCAAAAGTAACGTTTAGGTGCTTTTTTGTTCCAAAAGTAACGTTAGGAGCTTATCTGGCCCTTGGTTGAAACATTAGGGGTTTATTTGGACCTTTGCCCCTCAAGTAGGATTCTTGCATCTTTGTGAGCACTAGTTAGCCACCAACATGTGTATTACATATTTCTATGGCTTTCTTCCAATTATTCATCCCTACAGTAGTAAATGCTTCTTCTCCTGGCTTACATCCTTTGTGCGACTTTTTAAAGAGACAACACCAAAAACAAAATGCTGCATCTTTTGATATGCTATACTCCAACCATGCATATCTAGTAACAATTAAGCACTTTGAAAACATTTATAATCCCTACCATATTGTTTTCGGGGAAAAGTATGACCAATTGATTGACCGAATCCAAAATTCTGGGTACTCACACCCTTAAAAAAATTAAATTAAAAAATAAAAATAATATATAAATACTAACATTTGACCTAAACCCTATTAACACTCTCTCCCTTTTTTTTTTTTCCCCTTTTCCCCCCCGCCGCCCCCACTCCTCACATTCTCTTCTTCCTCTTCCTTTGTTTATGCTGCTTCTTCTTCTTCTGTCGTGTATGCTGCTTCTTATTTCTTATTTCTTCTTCTTCTTCTTCTTCTTCTTCTTCTTCTTCTTCTTCTTATTTATTCTTCTTCTTCTTCTCTCCTTTCAAATTTTATGTATTTGGGGTACAAGTATTGGTAAATCTTTTATATTTGTATATATTTTTTTTTTCACATTTCATGAGTTATTTTCACAAGATATCTATATGAGATTCATTGATTTACAAGTAAAAGCTTTAATCTTCTACTCAAAAACTGATAGAAAAGAAAACAAAATAGAAAATATAAGAGATTTGGAAGAGAGGGAAAAAAAAAAAAAGAAGAAGAAGAAAGAAAACGCTGGAAAAATAGGAAAAAGGAAAATCAGAGTTTGTGGGTTCAACCCGGTTTCTGGGTTAACCCGGTTTTGACCAATTTTGACCAGTTTTTTAGATATTCGGTTTTAGTCAGGTAATCGGACCGGCTACACTACCGGTTCGCGGCTGAACCGGTTCTATTTTCAAAACACTGGTGCGTGGTGAGGCCACGTTGCAGTTAGTCGACACCTCCCTAAAGGGGAAACTAAGGGTTGCAAGTATACAACCAAGGATCCAAAACCCCTTACCGACGGGCACTCCGGCTACTACTGGTACTGTCGCCGCTTGGGTATCGAGGTATTTGCAAACTACCGCGTATCGCTAGATCGTATTCCTGATTATCTCCTTAGCTTTAGATGAGAAAGCTATATAGAAATCAGATAGATTGAATACCTAAGAGTGAATTGATAAATCAATTGTTGCATATGGTTAAGAGCATTCCAGGTTGCCATATATATACTACTAGAAATAGGGGTCTTTTACGTCCAACCCTTTACGACGACACGCGAAAATCGTCGTAAACAATAATGAATGACGACGTGTCCACTAATCTGGACGTAAAATTCCCTTTTCAATTACGGCTTAACCCAAATCACGTCGTAAAGGCTCTAATCTGGACGTAAAATTCTATTTTTAATTACAGAAAAACCCTAATCACGTCGTAAAGCCTCTAATTTGGACGTAAAAATTAATTCGGAAATAAAATCCTTATTAATATTTTATTAATATTAATAAATTTTCCATTAAAAAAATTACTGTGAATTTTTTTAATTCACGTACGGGCCATTCCCCCCCTCCCCCTCTCTCTCTCTCTCTCTCTCTCCTCCCCTTTATCTCGCACTCCTTCAGTCGCATTCTCTCTTTCTTCCCTTTACTAAAATTCTTAGAAAAAGCACCAAGGAATTTGGATCCTATGCTGAGAATTGGTTCTCAATCCCCTAAATCCAATTATCATCTTCAATCGTAATCTCCATAACTGCTTTCAATTTGGAAGGCCATCATCAATCTTTCTTCGTCCTCCTGGATTTTGTTGCGTCTCAATTCTTTGTTCATCCCTCCCAGAATTCTCTCCTGCTGTGGTAATTACTCTCTCTACATATCTATAGATTAATTTAGTGGATTGTGCTCTTTTGACGAACGGATTGAGTTGTTGATCTGTGTATTGCATGATACAGTGTGTGTTTTGTTTTAATTCCAGTATTTTTGGTTCCGATTTTTCCTTCGATATACACCGAATTAAGAATTACAGAGTGGATTTTGCATAGGGTCGAATTGTATCTCTGATTTAGGGTCGTAGAGGGAAGGAGAACGATGCGGATCCTTTATGGTTCGGGTTTTTGTCATCCTCATATTGAGGTTTCTATCGATTCTGGTTTTGGACAGGACGGCGGAAGCGTTCGAATTTTTTTTCTAAAGTTTCTTGAATGCTCAAACATGGGGCTAATTTGTGTTCCACACGATGTCAAAAGATGAGTACAATCTCAATTCTATTATTCAGTTATTTAGTTCTTTAATTTAATTATATTTTGTTTGTATTATTATCTAATTATGCACTCTGTATAGCATAAATTTCAAGTAGTCTAGGATTCTTCTATTAACTTTGTTTTGGCTGCCATAGATTAGGTCTTTAAGAAGATCTTAACAAGCACTCAGAATACAATGAGCTGATGGTACCTTTTGATGAAAATTAATGTTTATGCATTTTGTCTGGTGAGCTGTTTGAAGATTTTTACTGCAAATAACAAAACCAATGGATGTAAATGAGCTATCTAGACCACTTTACCATTTCCTGACAGTGAGTCTAGAACTACAACCAACAGTCCATCTCAGAGAACCATAGTTTATGCAAACTGTGTATCAGAAGATATTGTGCTTAATGGTTTATGAGAATCAGTCAATCTTGTCTCTGTCACGTAGTGGATTGAGTTAAATTTTCCCTTTGGAGTTAAGGTTTTTCACTGCAAGTAACTTTTTAGATGGTTTAATGCCCCAAAGGGGAGACTACCCTGTTTTGGCTAATTCACATTCATCAAATTAGCCTAATTAATAATCCCATAAAGCAATTCAATGCTCACAGTTCTGTTTGGTGAGCTTGCATTGAAAGGGTCATACTAGCAAACTAAATACATTGTTATTACATTAATCTGGAAATTCTCAGTTTACTCATGTGATGACAGTCTCAGGCTTGCTTATATCTATTTTGCTAAATGCCACTGTTTCATACACGAAATTTGACAAACTTTAATACATGATGTTTTATTTGAGTTCATGTGATAAGCTTCTATAATCATTGATTGGTATCATTATCAAAGTTCAGAATACTAGTTTATTTTATTTTCTGGCTTTCTTTCTTACTTGGCTAAAATATTCTTGGGGTTGTTACAGACTCTTGCTGCAATCCCTTCAATTGATAGTGAGGCTGTGCAGTTGAGGCTAGATTATGTCAGAACATGCTTTGGACTTTTAAACTTACTGTTGAGGTAATAAATCACTAATTTTGTTAGCAGATGCCCAATCTTTACTGCAAAGAGAAGTTTTATGAACTCATTCTGTTGTGCTGCTGGAAAATTAACTAGAGATGATCGATCACATTTCGGCAATCAGAATAGCTGGTGAATTTAGTGATGTATACTTGAGAACAATTTGGAGGTACTGGCTCAAAGAAATGATGCAGATGAAGAATGCAATTTCAAATCTACAGCTATAACAGGTTAAAAGAAAGAGAAGTTGTAATGTGTCTTCGCCTTTTGTGTTTACTTTTCCATTTCCAGTTAATGCGAATAATCCTAGGTGATTGATGGCCATGTCTCTCCCATTCTAGCGCATTCAGAAGTGGATTCAAGATCTCTTAAGGTATTAGGGTATATGTTTTTTTCATGCATTACTCCCAAAACATCCTTTTAACAGTTCTTGGTTTCTGCTTGTGCTTGATCTTTTCAAGGAGGAGGATCGTGAAATTTTTTTCCGGTCCAAGCTTTTGCCAATTGAGGTGAACCTTTTTTCTCGGTTTCTATCTTCTTTTTTTTTTTTTTTTGCCTATATCTATGTTTTTGTTATAGTTTAATAAATCTGCCATTATATATCTTCTTTATCCCCTATGCGAGGTTGGTTATATTGATCATATCTTTAACATCTCTTTGTCCAGTTATCCATGTTTCTGATTCACTTCTAATTCTGATTTTCAGTAATTTAGATTAAATGATGTAAGGCATATTATGTCATCTAAAATTATTTGAATGTCATGAGTTTTTGGCTCAAATGAACCCTAGTATAAAAAGAAAAAAGAGAAATAGCAGGAAAAAAAAACATAAGAAGTTAAGAACTTATAGTTGAAGCTTTCTTGAATCCTGATATATATTTAAACCCAAGCTTAAATCTCGAAAAGCTGAAACATTGTGGGACAACATGGTAACTGCTATCACGTGCTTCCAAGTATATGTCTCGAGTGAATTTTTGCAGTATTATTCTAGTTCTAACACATCTACCTGTTTATTTATCTAGGAAGCAGAATCAGCAACCCTTGAAGCACTATCAAGGTCAAAGCTTGGAAGTGTATGGATCTATAACTCTAAAATTTATACATAGTCTCTTAGTTAGTTTTGACTAGCTACAACTGATGTGATTTCTGAATTATCTTTTGTTTCATTGACAAAGTAGCTTAAATCATGGAGAATAGGAAAAGTTATATTTTCATCGGAGAATCTCAATTTCGAAACCTTCATCCACTGCTGAACTGATTTCCAAATTTACTTTTATTTCAAATTTATTGATCTCTCTTTCTCCACTGAACTGTAACTGAAGCTGCTAACTTATTGAAGAAGACTTACTTCAGTGGAGGTTTGAATCGAAATCTGTTTTCTTTTATTCTGTTGTACTTAGTAGTAATATCATTTTTCCGACAATTTAATTGTTTTAGGTTCTGGGATCCAACTACGGGTAAGACTGGACAAAACGATTGAGTCTCCGACGAGTTCTGTTTAACATTTTAACTAGGACCCTACACATCGTGGTTCCTTGATGCATTCAACTACGCCCTTGCCATGAATATGGATGTGCTGAAAATTGGAGCATTGGAGGACCGGATTCCCTGGACCTCCCATTTGTTGAGAAAGTGAGCCTCTTGAACTTGAATTCTACCTAAGTACTTTTTTATTATCTCATAAAAGGTTAGCATGCATCATGTGTCTTGTGTTGGAATTACCCTTTAAATTTCTTTTTTCTAGTTGATTGTGGCTTGTGCTCGATAGTTTCTGAAGTGTTCATATTCCGTCTAATCTATTGACACAGTAGTGAGCTCCGAACATCAATTGCATCAGAAACTTTTGTTGATCATACAATGAAAAAAGTGTTAATTGGTCTTTTGTCTAGGTCTAGGAACTTACAGCAAATAATGTAATCATGGTTTCTGCGATTGGAAATGATGGACCACTTTATGGTACTCTCAATAATCTTGTAGATCAAAGCGATGTAATTGGTGTTGGTGGCATTGATTACAGTGATCATATTGCTGCCTTTTCATCACGAGGGATGAGTATTGGGAGCTTCCTCATGGGTATGGAATCAGAATTATTTTCTTATTTGTATGGTTTATGTATGTCTAGAATCCAACTGCCCCCCTTTTTTCCCTCTTTGGAAAAAACTTGTTTGCTGCCATGTCCTTTAATTTTGTTTTATTTGATCAAAGAGATATTTGTTTTAATTTTGTTTATTTTATCCTGAGTATATTCCCTAGGTCTATGTATCAATATTTAAAATATCCTCTTGCACAGCATGATATGAGAAACAAAAACTAAGTTTAGGTATCCTTGTTTCTGTTTCTCCTGTGGTTAAAAGCATGCAGAAACATACTTGGCTGATTCTGTGTGACAATTTAAGGGAATTACCAATCGATGCCATTTCTCCAAGAAAAAAATAAAACCAAAAAAACACAAAAAGGTGTGGGTTTTGACGTTGGAAGAGGATTTTAAAGTAAAAAGATGAATATAGCAGTGTAGCAACACATGTGAAATATTCTTTCCAATTCTGATAAGTTAATGAGATGTATAATTCTGAAAATTTGCATCAACAGTTATGATCGCATGAAGCCAGATGTTGTTGCATATGAACGAGAGATCCTGGGGTCCAAGATTAGCACAGGCTGTAAAAGTTGCACATCTATGCTATAGCGGTGAAATTCTGACACAAAAGAAGGTACTTGAACCACTTACACATCTAGTTTGAGAAATAACAGCTGGATAAGTGTGTAAGCAATGGACCAAATTTTCTTTGATTAATAAGATTTCATCTGAAGTATGAATGCAATATTTTCTAATTTAAGGTTGCAGTCCCGTAGTTGCTACTTTCTATTTGTATGATTAATCAGTCTTATTATGCAATAAAGGAACCTGAGTTATCCGTAATTTGGTATTAGATTCTGGATATGTGCTATATTTCCACTTTCATCGATCTGAATTTGGGAATATTGTTTGTGCAATCACTTCGGTGCAAAGATAAGTTGCAGATTGAAGTGAGATCAGATTTATTGGGTGCGAGAAAAGATGAAGTGGAATTTCATACTCATAGGTTTGAACTCTGAAGCTAATGATTTTATTCATTTTCATTTTTGGCACACCTAGTCATAATATTTGTAAAGACCTTAGTTACATGGCTGTCAAACACATTAGAAGCTAGTGATGGATATAGATTGTCTTCAAATTGCAAACTTTTATCAATGATGTAAACAAATGACGGAAAAAGATAGTTTTACAAACCTTTAAAGTAAAGGCTTTACATTTCCTTTAATTTTGATTATATTCCATAGGTCTTCCTTCCATTTCCCCCTCTTCTCTTGCTATTCTCTCTGCATCCCCTGCCCCTATTTTTATTACTTCTCTTCTGCTACTATTGTTTCTTATTCTAGTTTGTGGTCTTTCTGGCGATCTTTCATTTCACCTACTTGGACTTTGGATATTCTTGGTTTAGGTTATACTTGTGTTCGAAGGGTAGAAAAAAGTAGGTGGACCTGGGGATATGGATGGAAGTGCCATTGAATAGGAAAATTTGGTAGTGCTGATGAAAAAAATGACTTTAACATACTGTGTAGAAAATGCTTGTTACTTATTGCCATATATCATGGTACGCTTTGATAAAAGTGACCTTACATATGTTTGTGGTTATGTTTGCCAACCTGTGCAGCCTATGTTGTTGTGTGTGATTGTTTTTAGTTTCCATTGGAAGTGCAAAAAATTAGATGTTTCACCGTTTCTATGTAAGAAGAACTGAGCACAGAACAAAGAGAGGAGAAAGGTTTATTTCTTTGTCAGCCATGTCCTTGTGAACTCAATTTCCTCCATTGTCTTCTTGTTCTTTAGCACTTAAGGTTAGGCTTTGTGTGAAAAACTAGTGTAGTCCTAAGAGACATTCGTTTTAGCTGAATGCGGAAAAACAAGAAAAAGCATACTTCAGACCAGGACTTTAGAGCTCTTCATTGGGTTACTTTGTTCGTTTTACCCTGCACACACTCCCCTTACTATTTTATTTTGAAGGAGTTTGGTCTTTGGATGGTGACTTCTGCTGGCAAGTATACTTTTAATTAATGGATAGTGTTTTGGTTTGAGGCATTGGAATGAGAATGTGCAAGGTATAATGAAATGAGAATCAAATTGAAATCGACTAATTTTGACTGATTTTGTACATTTTCGATTATATGAGTATGATTCTTTCTACATGAAATATTAGAATGATTTCCTAGTGTGACCTATATTATTTTGTTTTATTTGCTTCTTCCTGATTTGAAATGCTCTGTTTATGCTTAATTTACATTGTTAGAAATATTATGCACGTAAATTCTGTTTTACTTTCAATTTCAGATTACCAAATTCTCTTACTAAACAGTATTAATGTGATTTTTTGGTTTTATTTTCCTGTGTTGCTTCAACTTCACAGGTTAATACAACCACTTAGTGAGATCCCAAATCATTAGTCATTGCCTAGTTGTTTGTGTTGTCTGCCACCATTAAGTGCCCCTGAAATGATTCCTTTTACTGTTGTTTAGCTTGTGATTCTTGCCTATTTGTGAAGAGCTGTGTGTAATGGATAGGGTTAAAATTCTTGCATACTTGTTACTCCCACTGGTCAAAGTCCTTAACAGCCAATGCTTAGGAAAAATCCTTCTTCGGGGTAGTCTTTTGTAATAGATGTGAGATTAAGGAAATTGTCCTTTGTTGTCATACTGGTTGCTCTCTCATAGTTTATGTTTAATCTTTGTTGTAGAAGAATTCTTACGCTTAATTATTATTCTCTCTCTCTCTCTCTCTCTCTCTCTCTCTCTCTCTCTCTCTCTGTGATGAATTTTGGACACACAATTTAATATTTGGTGTATCTCTTTAAGCGGCACTTGCCTCTGAAGCTCAAGTAGTCCTGCTTTGGTTGTGGACTGATTGTGGTTTCTTTGAGTGGACCTCAAATAGAAGCAAATATGTAAGTTTAGTTCACCTTTGGGGAATGTGGCTTATTTGAGAATTTTTGCTCTACAATCTCTTGCTGTGCTGTGAGCTTTAATGTCATGATATCTTCTATGTAGGGGTGGATACTTTTACGTCCTAATAAATACTTTTTGGACAATTAATATTTGATCCAAAGTGGATATTGGTTTAGATATATCATATGAGTCTTCTTTTTCATGTGAAAAATATAATTAGGAACTAAATGTGTGCTCTGTTTCTCTATTTGAAGGCTCTTTGATGGCTTTTTGTGGGTGTAAGCAATTTTGCGAGAGTAGAAAGAGATGCAAGGTTGCAAACTATTTTGCGGAGTAGAAATAGATGGAAAAGATGCAAAGCTAATTGTTGATTACTTTTGAAAGAAAATACCTTCTGATTGTTAGGGTGATTAGTTTTGAAAGAAAACACATTGTAAGTGTTAGGCTGATTACTTTTGATGACTATTTAAAATATATTAATAGAGTATTTTAATGTGGATTAGTGCAAAACATTTTTATTTAGGAATTGTTCATTTCTATATTCATACTTTATCTAAATGGTTTAGGTTGTCTTATTAAGCAATTATCTTTACAAAAATAATATTTAAAAAATTATTAATAAATTTAATTTAAAGAATTACCATTTTTTTACGACGAGTTTTCAAAGTTTTACGACGAGTTTTGAAGTTGTAAATAAGTTTTATACAATTTAGATGGATGAGTAATTACGACGAAAAACTGAACTTTTACGTCCAGAAAAAGTACTCGTTGTATAATTTTCATTTACATCGTCCCGGTCAATCTCGACGTAAGATTTCTTACGTCGGAGCCTCTGACAACGACATACGTGGAGGCGGAATAGTCGACGTAAAACACTATTTACGACAAAAATATGATTTTTTACGTCCAGAAAAGTCGTCGTAAAAGGCCCCTATTTCTAGTAATGATATCTATTACATGATGATTGATTGCTTTCGCATTGACGGATGAATTATGTAGGAATAGTATGAATATTGATGGATAAACTGTAATGCTATATCTATATGATTGCTTTGATATCGAGACCTTTTTGTCTAAGTACCACGGTGAGAAATTTATATAGAACCGAGGTCTCTCACTAAGTTTAGTGAAGCTCACCCCTTTCATAAACCTATTTTTGCAGATGCTTAATTAGGTATGGCTTATTGTTCGTTAGATGTAAGGCTGACGTCTGCTAGAGTAGTACTGAGCGTTTATTTTGTAATAAGTAGGCCTAGAAAATGATTGTTTTCATTAAGGGATACTTTGATCGTTAACCGTCTCGAATAATGTTTTAGCTTCCACATTGGACAAGTTTGCTTTAAGAACTATTGACTGAATTGTTTTCAGATAAAGGTAATATTATGTTCTTACTAATATCTGTATCGACTTGTTGGGTGCTAGCCTTGAATGAAGCTCACCCTGAACCGGCCCGGACTCCTTCCCAGGAATGGCTCCTCGGGAGACGGGGTAGGGCGAGGGCGTCACAAAGGGCCTCTAGCTAAATGCTCTCTTCGAACTTGGTCTCTAATAGAAATATCAAATTCTGTAATTGGTTTGCGTAGGCCTAGGTCAGTGATAATATCATCCGGGTTGAATTCCACACGAGAATGTTTCTCCTTACTTTTATCTTCATTAGAGTTTTTTGAAAACTCTATACCTCGTTTCAAAAATTTATCAATAACCTATCATAATTGATCAAACTTATGAAATTAAAACTTTTAAAATTAAAACTTTATCCATAATCATACATAAAAGAAATATTAAAAAATCAACACCCTAAATATTCACATTACACAAACTATTAAATAATTACATACTCAAAATTGTTTGATCACAAATTACAATCACAATTCTCTTACTAGATATTCAATTATAAATTCATAATTCATAAATATGATATAATTATAATTTATTCATGACTCACCACTAACTTATTACAACATAAATATTGATATTTGATATATAGAAAAATATATGAAAAATAAAACTTAAAATAGTTGAGGAGGGAGAGCAGGAGATAGAGGACTGGAGTCTGGGTTAGGAGGAAATTTGCGTCAAGTGAATTGGATTTGGGAGGGAGGATTTTGTTATTTAATATGTGAATTGGGGAGAGATTGAGTAATTGCCTAATTGCAGTGTTGTCCCGCGAACCGGCACCCTTGCCAGTTCAAAAAATGCAAAAGACTAGATACATAAAAAACCAGGGGCGGGCCGAGAACTGGACCGACCCGCCCGAACCCGGTTTTTAATTTTTTTTTAATTTGACAATTTTTACAAAATTTTTTTGTCAATGGGAGTTGAACATTGGTCACTCACATAGAAAATATGAGTACTTACCACTATACCATTGTTTACTTTTGTTTAAATCATTGTTTTAACTCATTTTTATATGAATCATGGCCTTTCTAACAATCTATTAATTGGACCATCCAAACTAATGTTAATTTTATTATCATTCCTTACTATTTATAAAATTAATACTATCATAATTTTTATTAGTTGTTTTTTGTTCAATTAAAATTTGTTTAATTTATTCAGGTATTAACTTAAAATACGTTTAATTTTTTTTTTACATCAAATTTTATCTTTTTTTGTCTAATAAAATTGTAGTAATATAATTTTATATTTTTTTAATAGAAAATAAGAAATATTTTATAGTTGATTTACTTATTGGGTTTTATAATAATGAATTTTAATATTTAACTTAACCGTAAAATTTGCAAAAATATATAATTGTTGCAACAAAAAATATTTTAAATGTTAAAAATAATAAAATTAAAACATGTTAATCATTAATATATTATTTATATTATATATATATATATATATGACATCATCCAGTTTGGCCCCTGGCTCGAACTGGTCAAACCCCCAGTTCGAGCGAACCCTTGGCCTCACTGGTTCAATGTCCAGTCGAGCCAGACAACCATGCCTAATTGGGTACAAACTGGGTTTGACCCAAGTTGAAATTAATGGGACTTCCATCTTCTTTTCTTTTCTTTTCTTTTTTTTTTTAAAATTGCTTTAGTGGAACGACGTCGTTTCACTTAATTGGAGGCGGGTTCCCAAACACCCACCTCCAAAGGATGCGATTAATTTCACATAACACAATGGAGGCGGATTTTTTCTGCACCCGCCTCCAAAAAGGTCCCGTATTGGAGGAGGGTTCCGATGAGACCCGCCTCCAATACGTTACTTCAGAATGGAGGCTGGTTTTTTTGAAACCCCCCTCCATTGCTGGTCCTTTTTTGGTGGTTGGTTTCGGTAAAACCTGTCTCCATTATGCAGTAACGTATTGGAGGTGGGTATCACCTGAACCCACCTCCAATATGGGACCTTTTTGGAGACCGGTACAAAAAAAAAAACCCGCCTCCATTATCCAATGGTGTGAAATTTTTAACCTTCATTTACCAAATCCCACATCGCCAACCAACAAAGTTGGGGGCATGAAACTGTAGTATAAAACTAACAACAAGAGCAGCAAACTAAGCACATCTTCTAGCAGGGCCAATGGTACAAATTCCATGGCCAATATGTAATTTAAAAAAAAAAAAAACAAAAATTGGACTCGTAGACTCATAGGAGTCTAACGATTTCATCTGATTCTGCCGATGGAGGTTTGGAGGGGGGTGCCACAAGAACCCGCCTCCAAAATCATTACTTTTTTTAGGGTTATTGGAGGCGGGTCCAAAAGGATTGGCTTATGCACCCGCCTCCAATAACCCTAAAAAAGTAACAATTTTAAATTTACTAATTGGGTTATTAGAGGCTAGAGGCGGGTCTCCACTTTGGAGGCGCCCGCATTGGAGGCGGGTGCCGGGTCGCGAAACCCGCCTCCAATGTAAGTGAAAACACTACTACAAAATGGACTTTCTACGGCGGTGCTTTAACGGCGGAAAGACCAAAACCACCATTAAAAAGAAAGTACAGACTTTCTACGGCGATTCTATATAAAACCGCTGTAGAAAGGGACTTTGTACGGCGGTTTTCTAAAACCGCCGTAAAAAGGGGACTTTCTACGGCGGTTTTATTTCTAACCGCCGTAGAAAGTCCTCTTTCTACGGCGGTTTTTGAAAACCGCAGTAGAAAGTCCCTTTTCAGACGGTTGTATTTCTAACTGCTATATAATTAATAAATATGATGAATTTTACTATAAAAATTGATAAATAGTAAAATACATATTTATTATTAAATTTAAAAAAATTTGGGAGTTAATTTACAAAAATAGAAAAACTAGAAATTAATAGGATTAGAGGAACGGGCGGGAATTCACAATTACGGGCTTTCGACGGCGGATTTATTAACTGTAGAAATGGACTTTCTACGGTGGTTGTAATTAAAACCGCCATAGAAAGTTACTTTCTGTGGCGGTTTCTTCATAACCGCCATAGAAAGTTACTTTCTACGGCGGTTTTAACTAAAACCGCCGTTAAAAACCGCCTTTAAAACCGCCGTAGAAAGTCCATTTCTATGGCGGTTTTTATTGGTTTTAATAAAAAATGCCATAGAAACTTGATTTTGTTTGAATTTTAAGGGTTTCCCTTTGTTTCCATCTCGAGCCAGCCGCTGCTTCCCCCTGTTTCCATCTCCAGCAAACCGAAGCGTTCTCTCATTGCCGACGCCCATCCTCTCTCCGTCGGTTTTTTCTCTTGTCTTCCCCTGAAGTCGTGCTTCCGGCAGCGTTGATAACAAGATCCGCGGTCACCCAACTCCGATATGGTTTCTTAATCGGCCATCACCCACCACTTGGAGTTAATCCCCCATCATAATTTCACCACAATCGGTCCTTGTTGTGTGCTTCAAATCATAAAAAAGGTAATATAGAATAGTTTCAACTTTATTTAAGCTTTACAAATTTTATTGTTACTTGATTATTGTGATTGGTCTAGGGTTTATTATTAGTGTTAAATTCGGGTTTAGTGAGTTGATGAATGATTAAATTCGGGTTTGATTAGTGTTATATCGGTGATTATTGTATTGTTCTTGCTGTTAATGATTAAATTAATTAGAATTTGATGGATGCACGCAAAAATTTTGTGAAGTTTGGTGGTTGTTCGGTTTATTAGCATGGAAGTTTTTGATATATATATATTTTGAATAAAATTGAAATATATATATATATATATCAAAACCTTTCTAAGGCTGTTCCTGCTGTTTTTGATACATATTTTTTGAATGTAGAGAAAAAAATGAAATATTAAATTTTTTTTTACAAATTTGGTACTTTCTACGGCGGTTATCTTCAAAACCGCCGTAGAAAGTTAACTTTCTATGGCGGTTCGCTTAGGAACCGCCGTAGAAAGTCCGAACTTTCTATGGCTGTTCACAACCGCCGTAGAAAATCCGTAAACTTTCTACGGCTGCCGGATAGATGACGGTTCAAAAATGCCAAAAACCGCCGTTAAAAGCCCTAAAAACCGCCATTAAAAGTCATTTTTGTAGTAGTGAAACCCGCCTTCATTATGTGTTTTTGGGATAGTGAGTGTTCTTTGTAATTCTGCATTATTATTGCCTTTTTCCAACATGAATAAAACAGGGTACTCAATCTCACTTTGATTTTCATTTTGTTAAATATTCTGGGCCTGCAAAAGTATGAGCCAACTAGCACGTATATTGTGGATATTGTGTTAGGCAACAACCAAAAGTAGATTATACAAAATATAAATAGATGTAAGCCTCTACGGCTAGAATTATTTTTACCTCGTTTTAATGGAAAAGATAGTCAATCCCACTTTTAATTTTCTTTATAAAAAAAGAAGTGAAAATGAATTGTGAACCATTTATACATTATCATATTTAGTTTTCTCACTACTACAAAAAGTAGATTCAACGGCAGTACTTTAATGGTGGAAAAGACCAAAACCGCCATTAAAAAAAAAGTACGGACTTTCTACGGCGGTTTATGTAGAACCGCCGTAGAAAGTCATTATCTACGGCGGTTATAAAAAAAATGCCATAGTAAGTGATATGGCAGTTTCTTAATAACCGCCATAGAAAGATCTTTTCCATGGCGGTTCTCAAATAACTGCCATGGAAAATTGCTTTCTACGGCGAGGTTTTTTTAACCGCCATTGAATATACGTATAGGGTTTAGGGTTTAGGATTTATAACCACCAGTAAAATTGAATTTCTTTTTGTTTAGAGTTGTTTAAAACTCCAGTAATGTTGATGTTTGTAATATTCAAATTTAAACATATTATCAGCATCATCTGAATTTTGTATACATGGATAAAGCGCACTACACACGTCCACCTCTTTATATTTTTCCGACTCTTAATTCTAATAAAAGAAGGTATATATAGATGCAAAGAAAGATCTAACTAGCCTATATATGAGATATACAAAAACAATCAACAATTAATAAAGACTTTACATGGATACGACATTGAGTTGTACTTGTAATCAATTGTGAAGAGTATTAAGTGCCACTATGAATTTTTATTTTAACATAATTGAATTTCTTGATTTACTTTATTTAATTAGAGATAAGTAGATAGAAATTCAAAAGTAAAAATCTTATTAGTAATTCAATGAAAATTGCTATTTTTGAAGTTTTCTTATAATTATTATGTAACAATACTTCAAAAAAATTTGAGGGCCTAAAATAATGGATTGGTAAACTAAAAATTTGAAATTTATTTATTGTTTATCATAACATAAAGGCTGGAGTCTATATATAATTAATAAATATGATGAATTTTACTATAAAAATTAATAAATAGTAAATTACATATTCAGTATGAAATTTTAAAAAATTTGGGGTTAATTTACTAAAGATAAAAACTAGAAATTAATAGGAACTAGAGGCGCGGGTGGGAATCTCAATTTTTTTTGACACTTTATAAGGCGATTTTAAACCGCCGTTCGTGTGTTTCTACGGCGGTTTTAACAAAACCCGCCATAGAAACTTATGTGGGTCAGGCAGGTCATATTAATTTATTTCAAAGAAGGTGTTTGAATTTTAAGGCCAAAATTGTTAGCTTCCTCTATTTCCCTCTCCAGCTTACCGTTGAGTCCCTTCATCTTCTGCGAGGATCGTCGCCGGCGCCCATCCTCTCGCCGCCGATTTTCCATCTTGTCTTCCACCGAAGCTCTTCCGCCGGCAAGTAGATTCCCAGACTCGCCATCACCCAACTCCGGAGATGATTTCTTAATCGGCCATCACCCACCACTTGGAGTTAATCCCCCACCAGAATTTCGCCACAATCGGTCATTGTTGTGGGCTTCAAATCATAAAAAAGGTTATACCGAATAGTTTCAACTTAAGTTTAGCTTTAGAAATTATACTTTTACTTTATTATTGTGATTGGCCTAGGGTTTATTGATAGTGTTAAATTTGGGTTTTGTGAGATGATGAATGATTGAATTGTTTGGTTTTGATTGGTGGTTATGAAGCTGGATGTTTTGATAGAAGTGTTGCTGACTATAAGCTATGTCATTATTTACTTCACTTTTGGGAACTTTGAGAGCCAAATGCTTGTTTTTATACATGGATAGTGTAGAATGTCACCTTTCTTTGACTCATTTTTGGGTATCTTCTTAAGAAAAGTTGTTAGTATCATTTGAGTGGATCTTTTCATGAAAAGGATGCTTGTTTTTTATACATGGAGAGTGTAAAATGTCACGTTTTCTTAAAATTTTTACCTTTCTTAGTCTCTTTTATGTATCTCCTTTCGTTTATAGTGTATAATGTCACTTGTTTTTTGAAGTTACACCTTTCTTTGCCTCATTTTCGGGTTTCTTTTTAAGAAAAGGTCTTAGTATCTTTTGTGTGGCTCTTTTCATGGAAAGGATGCTTATTTTTATACATGGAGAGTGTAAAATGCCACTTTTTCTTAAAAGTTTAATCTTTGTTAGTCTCTTTTGTGTGTCTCCTTTCATTTAGTGTGTATAATATCACTTGTTTTTTGAGATTACACCTTTCTTTGGCTCATTTTCGGGTTTTTTTTTAAGAAAAGGTCTTAGTATCTTTTGTGTGGCTCTTTTCATGGAAAGGATGCTTATTTTTATTTATGGAGAGTGTAAAATGCCACTTTTTCTGAAAAGTTTATTCTTTCTTAGTCTCTTTTGTGTGTCTCCTTTCATTTAGAGTATATAATGTCACTTGTTTTTTGAGATTAAACCTTTCTTTGGCTCATTTTTGGGTTTCTTTTTAAGAAAAGGTCTTAGTATCTTTTGTGTGGCTCTTTTCATCGAAATGATGCTTATTTTTATACATGGAAAGTGTAAAATCCAAATTTTTCTTAAAAGTTTAACCTTTCTTAGTCTCTTTTGTGTGTCTCCTTTCATTTAGAGTGTATAATGTAACTTGTTTTTTGAAGTTACACCTTTCTTTGCCTCCTTTTAGAGTATCTTTTTAAGAAAAGTTGTTATTATCTTTTGTGTGGCTCTTTTCATGGAAAGGATGCTTATTTTCATACATGGAGAGTGTAAAATGTCACTTTTTCTTATCAGTTTTACCTTTCTTAGTCTATTTTGTGTGTCTTCTTTATTGATAATGAGTGAAATGCTTGTTTTCATAAATTCAAGGTGTAAAATGTCACTTTTTCTTAAAAGTTTAACGTTTCTTAGTCTCTTTTGTGTGTCTCCTTTTGTTTAGTGTATAATGTAACTTGTTTTTTGAAGTTACACCTTTCTTTGCCTCATTTTCGGGTATCTTCTTAAGAAAAGTTGTTAGTATCTTTTGTGTGGCTCTTTTCATGAAAATGATGCTTGTCTTTATACATGGAGAGTGTAAAATGTCATTTTTTCTTAAAATTTTTACCTTTCTTAGTTTCTTTTGTGTGTCTCCTTTCGATTAGAGTGTCTAATGTCACTTATTTTTTGAAGTTACACCTTTGTTTGCCTCATTTTCGGGTATCTTTTTAAGAAAAGTTGTTAGTGTCTTTTGTGTGGCTCTTTTATGAAAAGCTATATTTTATTTTGATTTCGCATAACCTATTTTATTGTATTTCATTTAGCTACTCAATTAAATTTGTTTTTATTCTCTGTGGCAGTACTTCAAGGTCGACCGCACTACATTAACCATTGAGGATATAGATGCTAGGAAAAATTATGCGCTAGATATATTGTGGAGCATTAGCCAAGTAGTATCTGATGGTTGTTTTGATAGTAATGAAACTTGTTGACATTATAGTTGTATGAATTTTTGTGGATATCCCATTGTAATGTAATAATGATTTCTACTTCTATCTTGGCAATATTTTATATATTTAGTTTAAACTTTCAAAAGTAGGTTTGCTCTAAACTAGAGAGAGCTCAGAACTTTCTATGGCGGGTAAGGAAAGCATACGGACTTTCTACGGCAGTTGGGAACCCAGTAGAAAGTCCGTAAACTTTTTACGGCTGCCGGATAGATGGTGGTTTAGATTCTTAAATAACCACCATTAAATGTTGGAAAAAAAACTACCGTTAAAGCCCTTTTTTGCAGTAGTGTCTGCTGTTCACAAAATTAGAGACGGAGGAAAAAAAAAACTCTCTCCCTGAAGGAACTCTACCAATGCACGGCTCTTGCTAAGCATCCCTCGACCTATTCTAGCATCGCCCAACGGTGTATCCACCCAAGGAGGGTGGCCGGCTGCTGCCAGTTGCTCTTAACTATGCGGTAATATGGTCTAAACATCACCTCCCACCACGTCCACCTCCGATGGCTCGCCCGTTGAAGAGGGTGACGGAACACTGTGGGAAGCTGGCACTAATCTTCTCAGATGAGGAGATGGATGATTTAGAGGTCCCCCTCAAACGCGCCCTCATCGGTAAATTCTCAAAGGGTCGGCCAACAATTGAAACTCTTCATACCAATTTTATAACATCTGGATTTTTAGGTGGCTGTCATATTGGATAGATCGATGCTCGCCAAGTTCCTATAAGATTCGAAGAAGATGCGGACTATAGCTAGTGTTTTCTAAAAGGAGTATGGAATTTTGTAGATTATGCGGTAAGAATTGTGAAATGGATGCCAGATTTCGATCTCGTTGCGGAATTCTCAATAGTTCCCGTGTGGGCGACTCTCCTACAATTTTCGTTTGAACTATATAATGAATGGTCTCTCCTATCCATCGGCAATATGTTTGGCAGGTCCCTGAAAACCGACTTTGCATCGGCAAATCTATCCCGCCGTCCAAAGCTCGAGTTTGTATAGAGATTGATTTGCTGCAACCGCTACTGGACGACGTGTATTTGGAAAAGAGAGGTAAAGGATTTCTTCAGAAGTTGGAATTTGAAAACCTCCCATATTATTGTGTGAGTTGCAGGAAAGTGGTGCCTACTAAGGAGGCTTGTGGCAAGGATGAGCCCCTAAGGCCAAAGCTCCAATGGAAGAAAAAGCCGCATAGCAAGAAGAATAGATCTCCATCACCGCCGCCACCTCCAGATAAAGGAAAAACGAAGCTCCCAGGCCAATGCAATAGTGCATTTTAGTGCATCAATTGCTTCTCAACCAGAATTATCAACTGCCCAGGCTACTCAGTTTGCACAGGAGAGTGTAAGTGTTCGAAAGAATGCCTCAATGGAGGCCCTGTGTGAGACCATAGTGCCTTCAGCTACGCCTCACCTTGTCGTTTCCTAGGCCCAATTGGCTTAGGAGGAACCACCTTGGTGAAGAATCGCCTATCTCGGCTCTCCCTGCCCCACTTTCTTAGAAGAAGACAGTTGTTTGACATAATGATGCCTCACAGGAGGTCCAAGGTGGTGCTGCACGCCTTGCCCCTCTGCCAGCCAGCTCCGATAGCGACGTGGAGGAAGTGTTCACGGAATATCCTCCTTCTCACCAACTGCGGATTCTAGCTCCGTCAATAGTTTCGGCTCCAATTGCTCCAACAATTGCCACTCCAGATCTACTTCCAACAGCCTATAAGAAAAATGGCCTTTGGTGACAAGTGACATTTGGTCACCAAGGCCAAAAATTGGTCACCAAATCCCTTTAGTGGCCAAAAAATCATAGTCACCGTTGCCCTGTCACTAAAGGTATTAGTGACGCCAGTTTGAGTTTGGTCACCAAAGTGTGTAAATTGGTGACCCAAATCATTTCGGTCACCAAATTAGTGACCAGAATAGTGGTCACCACATTGGTCACCAAAAGTCTAAATTTGGTCACCAATTTTGTGCGTTAGGTGACCACTTTTGGTGACTAAATTTATGGTCACGGAGTTGATTGGTGGCTAATCTTATGGTCACCAAATATTAAGTCTGGTCACCACCAAAGGGGACTAAATGCATGCGTTTTGGTGACCAGATTGGTCACTAATTACCCTATTTTGGGGACTAGATTTCTGGTCACTAAAGGGAGTCCCGTCCACATGTTCTTGAGGTGTCCTTTGGTTACCAAGGGTGTGGTCACCATTTTAGTCACTAAAAGTACTTAGTTTAATGCCATTTAACTCGTTTGGTGACCAAAAAAATGTAGTCGCCAAATGTAGATCCAACATTAATGACCAGAATTTTCCGTCACCCCAGTAATGCAAGAATAGATTATTTTTTGTTGGTGGCTGAAATTCTGGTCGTTGTTAATTTTGGTGACAAATAGTTTGGTCACTAAGTATTGATGAACTAAATTCAAAATCAAATAACCATTTTCATTTATTATTCATAAAACAATACCAAAAACCTCATAACACTAGCCTCAATAAATGAAACAATACAATGTGACTTATATTAACTATACAAATCACGCTTCACACAATCAGTTTTAAACTTAGAAACAAGCCCAAACCTATACTGTACCAATATTCAAGAATGACATAAATAACAAGAGGAACCATAAAAGCAATGCTCACATCTAAACATCAATTAGGCAGTCATCAACTTGATTTAGTCATCTTTAGCCTCTAAACTTCTCTCTCAAAGCACGTCCCCTGTGCAGCTAGCTGCTCAGCAATCAGCAGCATAGACAGCCTCCAACTGGGGAAAAAATGTCAGTTGATCAGCAAGTTTTCAAAATGATCTGTGAATGGTGAGTCACATTTAGAATTCTTTTATGTACAAATTCGAGGACATGAGAGAAAAGTAGATAGGTAAGCTAACTGAAACGTAAATTGATAACATTTCAGAACCAAATACTAAAGATAGACAAAGTTTAGTGCATGCAATAAAAATAAATTCACTTTCAAGACAAAATCCACACTATAATTACAGAAGAATAAATATAGTCAAAATTTTCTTTTATAGTTTACAGATGCAACTGATAATAACTTTCTCAAAAGCCTCTTATATTATCAAATCACATAACAATCTCGTACTACGCAATTTGAAAAAGTCTATGGCACGAAAATAATACAAGTAGAATATTTGAAGAATCCACCATCTATTTTTTCACTAAATCTCAGCACCATATTTTCTAGGAAAATTAACCAAAACATGCCCCTTGATACTGCCAAACAACGAAGAACTATCAAGTACTATGATCGTGAAATTAACTAGCCATCTTTCATGGATTCTTCCATTTAACCTTTCACATAAAACCAAGTTGTGATACTCACTACTACAAAATCCCCCTTAGGAGGCGGGTCCTAAGGGGGATTGCATGCAGCACCCGCCTCAGCTGCGGGCGCCTCCATTTGGAGGAGCCCGCACCTGCCTCTATAAATTAGGACACCTTGCACCCGCCTCCAATGCTCTATAATTGGAGGCGGGTGCACCTTACACCCGCCTCCAATGCTCCTCTATTGGAGGCGAGTGCATGTTGCACCCGCCTCCATTAAGTGTTATTCGAGGCGGGTGCACTCCAATAACCCCTCGTAAAAAAATTTAATTTCTTTTTCTTGCACTTTATGGCTTTAGTAGGAATCGAACTCGCGCCTAGAGTTTCACTTAACTCTTGCATATTAAATTTACCACTACGCTGCATATACTTATGTATTTAATATGAAAATCGAAATTATATATTTCTTGTAAAACTTGTGATTTTTATTATCTACTAATTATTCGCTTCGCTAGAATCTCAATAAATAAAATTATTTTCAACAGTCCAATATAAAGACAATTTTTGATCTAATATTGAAAATTTAAAAAAATCATTTTCGTATTTTGAAATTGGAGGCGGGTGAAGGCATCACCTGCCTCTAATTAATTGCTAATTAGAGGCGGGTGATGCCTTCACCCGCCTCCAGTAAGCTGCTAGCTTACTGGAGGCGGGTGAAGGCATCACCCGCCTCTAATTAGCAATTAATTAGAGGCAGGTGATGCCTTCACCCGCCTCCAGTAAGCTAACAGCTTACTGGAGGCGGGTGAAGGTATCACCTGCCTCCAATTACCTCCTAATTGGAGGCGGGTGACCCCTTCACCCGCCTCCAAATTTTATTTAGCCACCTTTGGAGGCGGGTATTTGTACACCCGCCTCCAAAGGGGCGCCTCCTTTGAGCATTTCTGTAGTAGTGACTGCAAAATGATGTCCTTGGACTTAAACTAAGACCAATAACAATTTTACAAAAACATAGTTAACCCAAAGTATTTAAGCACAAAATCCACTCTAAAACATCCAATTCAGAACTAGATATTCGTCAAAATAGATACAGCCACTATAATGCCAAAAAAAAAAAGTAGTGCTTTACATGACAGTTTACACCCAATAACTCTTGAGTTAAATAGGCACACATATAACTTCTGCATAGAAAATTCCTAGGCTTAACCTTACTGTTGGAAAATTTTATCACCTTCCTAAGAGCTTGAGCTAAGCAGCAAATTGAAGTCATATAAGAAGATGCATAGAGCAGCAAATTTTAAAGGGATTTTTTTCATAAAAGATTCTGCAGAGCTCTTATTAGAGCAGCTACTATGGAATAAAAGAGGAAAAATAAAGTACCAATTTTTTAACAACAAATCTATCAAAAGAAAAGAGCATCCAAAAAATAAGAGTTTACCAAATAAATCACCAATGGAAAGTGAAAGCTTCTATCAACAAGAAATTTTCATTAACAAATACAAAAAGAGCATACATTCTGCACATTAAAGTCCGTTTCACCTTTTTTATGCTCAGTACAACAAGCATACATAAGTATACAAGTACCAAAAGAGAGAATGTAAAGCATACCGGGCATGCAGAACATATCATGGGGTGGGCAGTGGCAATTTGGATTTATTATTAGTAGTTGAATGGCAATGCTTGTACGTTGTTATGGATTCATTACACAACAATCAATGTCAAGTCTTGGTTGCAACTGGTATAAAAAAAAATTGCCTTCTCTCCCAATGATCTAAAAATGTTTTGAGCTTTCTGAAAACCAGAATTGGACTTGAGGACTATCAGATGTCAACAATTTGAACAAAAATGCAAGTAAAATATGTTTTTGAAATGGATTTTTAAATGGAAAAGGCGCATAAAGAATGATGAAAAATAGAATACTGTAAGAAATTAAATCAAGGCTGCCAAACAGGACAAAGCTGCTGGATAACAATCTATGAAATATAACTGACTTAAGTGGAGAAAGGCTTAAGACTGAGGAGACACAGATACTATAACAGCCTTCCCTTAAATAAGGTTTGAGTGGGAAGCATCTAAAGATTTGCTTCTCAAGCATAAAAGTCAGAGCAAAGGTTATGCACACACTGCACGGTTATCATATATAGATAATTAATTGCTCTATTCTGTTTTCAATAACCGAGGATAAATCTAACAATTAAAAGAGTACCAGGGCAAAATTTATGTAATGAACGTAGGGGCACAAGATAAATACTAGATACCCAGAGAAGGAAAGAAACTTAGGAAGAATTATCTTTCCAAAAGAAAGGGGGTCCAAGGTTAGACTACCATTGAACACGTCACAAACAATAAGAGCACTACACCCTAAACAAAAGACAATCAATAAACCACATATTCTAATTGTCCAAGCAGTTGTACTGCAAAGAAACATCTTTTCCTCTAGCACAATTTAAGAAATTGATACACTACCTATTGGTGATAGGCCTCTGGCATTTACTTTCCCTAGCTTGCCCCACCCCATGGTAACCAGAACCAGAGAAATGGTTTTTTCTTCTTTTTTTTTTCTAAATAGCATATGAAATATACCTAAATGGAGTTCAAGACAAACATACCTGCAATCCAAAGAGTCTTTTAGTGAAATCTTAACAGTTCAACTAGTTTTAAAGCAGTTCCAAACTCACCAAGCAATTCAAAACAGCATCGTATAGGCAAAAGCTGACTTCGAAGTTAAATTTATATTACAAGATTCTATGGAATACAATTTGCACAAAAACCATCTCTCAATTAAGAGATTTAGCTATATAGGCAGGGGCCAAAGTTGTAGCAAAACAGTGGTAAAAAGCAATGATTCAATAATTTCATTAATGCCCAAGCATCGCATCTGAGTTAAAAACTTGTAAAGTCCCATTTAAAGTAAGCTAAGGTAGATATCTTTACCATGCCTAACAAAAACGAAAAAAAACTCACCTCTGAAAAAAATTAAGCAAGTCTGGGAGTTAAAGAAGTCCTATTAAGGTGCAATGTAATCGTTCAAATCCCCAATCTGCAGCGTCACCGACAACTTCTCTAACATTTTCCTGTTTACTTCTGCAATAAAATCAGAAGAAAGACTAGAATGAGATATTAAGTGATATCGAACAACCAAAATCCACAAAATTTTTAAAAATCCCCAAAAATTAATACCCCATAGCATTACCAAATTCCAGAAACGAAGTCCCTCCCAGAAAAGTAATACAGTACCGTGGCACCCGGAAACTTCAAGATTGGATTCCATTTCCAGCAGCAAGAAACAGAGGAAGAAATCAACCGTTCCTGAAATTCAGTAGCCAATATCCAGCAGCAAAAACATTTCCCAAACTTCTAATTATCCAGAAATTCCAACATTCTAAGCTAAATTCCAGCACAAAAGCATTGCACCTTCATTTCATCAAAACCAGATTCAGCAAAGCTGAGCAACTAAATTCAGCACAGAAAGCAACAAAAATTCACTCCCATTTTTAGAAAAATTTCCAGCACATACCCAAATCAAAACACGAATTTTTGGCTCGAGATTCAACCAAACAATAATTTCTTACCAGCTCTGGCATCAAGTAAACAGAAATTCAGCAGCCAAAATTCCGAATCGTACATCCCGAACTCCCCAAATCCCCACCAGTCCCATTGAAAAGCTTCAGAATTAAGCAACAATGGCAGAGTTATGAGATAAGGAAGAGAGAGAATTATCTGAAGAAGATATTTTCTATTAAACTGAAATCATCCGAGTATTGCGTACATATCTTGCTTATATACAGATGTCTAAGACCATAAATATACTAACTAATGTTGCCACATCAACAGCCTAAAACTAATTATCTAAACTAATAATTAGCAACAGTAACTCTTCTCATCAGCCCCCCCTCAAGGTGAGGCTTGGAAGAAATCGTTCAAGCCCAGCTTGAAAAGGAACGAAGCAAACAGTGGAGCTGGAAGGGGTTTAGTGAACATATCGGCAAGCTGATTGATGGAGGAAACATGTTGAGGCAAAACCAGACCAACTTTGTATTGATCACGAACCAAGTGGCAGTCGATATCAAGGTGTTTGGTGCGTTCATGGAATACCGGATTCTCTGTAATGTGAATGGCAGCTTGATTGTCGCACCACAAAGGAATAGGCAAAGAGGGTGTTATGTGAAAGTCTCGAAGAATATAAATGATCCACTGTAGTTCACAGACAGTTGTGGCAAGGCTGCGGTACTCTGCTTCAGCAGAAGAACGAGAAATTGTACATTGTTTCTTCGATTTCCATGACACCATAGACTTGCCCAAGAAGATACAGAAACCTTCTCGTGAGATGACAAGAAGCCCAACTAGCATTAGAATAAGCAGCAAGCTGAAACTGCGAGTGAGCAAAATAAAAAAGACCTTGAGACGGAGCTCCTTTTAGATAGCGAAGAACATGTAATGCAGCATTCCAATGGATCTCACAAGGAGCATAAATGTATTGGCTCAATTGCTACACAGAAAAGGTGATATCTGGATGTGTGAACCCCAAGTAGAGAAGGCGGCCAACCAACCGTCGGAAAGGTGCAGGATCAGAAAGGCGAATAGAAGTACGATCAGCAAGATCAAAGGTATTTGGCAAAGGAATGGCAGCAGGTTTGCAACCAGTAAGACCTGCATTATGCAGTAAATCCAGAACAAATTTGCGCTGATTAAGATAGATACCTGAAGAGGATCTCGCAAGTTCAATGCCCAAAAAATATCGGGCAGGACCCAAATCTTTAATGGTGAAACTGTTATGTAAGAACTTCTTGAGGGCAGTGATGGCTGATAAGGAATTACTAGCAAGGAGAACATCATCAACATAAACCAATAAAGCAATGAATTCATCAGGAGAGCTGTTTTTAATAAACAGGCAGTGATCATGGGGGGATTGTAAAAACCCATAAAGTTTCAGCTTTCGGGTGAATTCTAGGTTCCATTGGCGGCTGGCCTGTTTCAAGCCATATAAAGACTTCTTGAGCTTACAGACTTGAGACGGCAAAGCTTTGGAATAACCCAATGGGGGGGGTCATGTAAACATCTTCCTCTAAAGACCCATGAAGGAATGCATTGTTGACATCAATTTGATGCAAATGCCAACCTTTGATAGCAACAATAGCAAGAAAGAGACGAACAGTGACGACTTTCGCCACGGGAGAGAAGCTATCAAAATAGTCTAAGCCTTCAATTTGATTGTAACCTTTAGCTACTAACCTAGCTTTGTACCTTTCAATAGAGCCATCGGACCTACATTTCACTTTATAGACCCACCGGCATCCAATAGGTTTCTTGCCAGGGGGAAGAGAAACAATATCCCAAGTATGATTATCTTCTAAGGCCTGAAGTTCAGTATGCATAGCCTGAATCCATTCAGGATACTTCTTGGCCTGGTGATAAAACTGTGGCTCGTGTAGGGTACTGATTTGAGCTAAAAAGGCCAAATAGGAAGATGAGAATTGTGGTGAAATGAGATAAGGATATGTAGGAGGGGAGTAGGAAGAAGACGATCCGGCTAATGACATTATTTGTTGCATAATCTTGTAACCAAGAGGGAGGATGAGTAGGACGAGTACTGCGTCTAGTAGGCTGAGGAGTGGAAGGAGATAAATGAGTAGAGGTGTGGTGGAGTGAAGTGGATGGTGCAGATTGATGCGGGTGAGGAGTTTTTGGTGTACACAGAGGAGGCTGTTCTGGGTGACAGTTAGGGGAAGGAGATGAAACATCAGGAATCACTGTATCTAGAGGAATATGAGGTAAAGGAGTACCAAGAGCAGGAAGGGAGATTGAAGAAAAAGGAAAGGATGATTCATAAAAAACCACATCCCTGGAAATGAAAACTGTGTGATTAGTTAGATCAAACAATTTATAGGCTTTTTGGCCCGATGGATAGCCCAAGAAAATTGCCTTATGAGAGCGACTAGAAAATTTGTCTTTGTGGGGTAGTGTATTAGAGGCATAATACAGACACCCAAAAATCTTAAAATGCTGCAAGGAAGGGGGTTTGTGATACAACATTTCAAATGGGCTTTCCCAATTAAGGACAGAGGTGGGAAGTCTATTGATGATATGTGTAGCTGTGAGTATGGCTTCCCCCCAGAATTTCTTAGGGAGGTGGGACTGAAACATGAGAGCACGAGCTACTTGTAAGAGGTGCTTGTGTTTGCGTTCAACAATACCGTTTTGTTGAGGAGTGTAGGTGCAAGTACATTGATGAATAATGCCAAGGGATTGGAACAGGGATTGAGAAGCAGAGCTAAGAAATTCAGCTCCATTATCGGACCTGAGAGTTTTGATTTTCAAGTTGAACTGAGTGAGAACCATTTCAATGAAGGATTGAAGGATAGAGAGTGTTTGACTCTTATATTTCATAAAAAATGTCCAAGTAGCTCGACTAAAATCATCCACTACAGTCAAGAAGTACTGAGTACCAGTTAAAGTAGGTGTGTTGTCGGGCCCCCAAATATCAACATGGATTAAATCAAAAGGTTGGTCTGTATGCGAAGAGCTAAGTGGGAAGGACAATCTCTGTTGTTTGGAAAATTGACAAATATCACAGGCTAGTATCTGTTTGTAAGAAGGACATTTTATTGAAGAATGTAAATAACTGAGTACATTAGACGAAGGATGTCCTAGCCTTTGATGCCACAATTCAACATCAGATACTTGAACAACATTTGCTAGAGGAATACAATCAACAGAATGGACATTCTTGCACGCAACAGTACTACAAGTAGAGAGAGAAGATTGAATGACATTAGTATGAAAGGAGTTGGGGCTGAGAAAGTATAGTCCCTTTGCTTCATGGCCAGCTGCAAGGACCTTGTTAGTCACTAGGTCCTGCAGGAAGCAAACAGTGGGAAGGAAATCAATATGAAGTTTGTTGAGTTTAGAAGCTTTACTGATGGATAGAAGATTAAAATGAAATGAAGGAACATGAAGACAGTTATGGAGGATGATATCATTTGAGAGCTTAATTTGGCCTATATGTCACAACAATTGAATGGATTTATCTGGCAAGTAAATTGGAGTTACTTTGGTGACAGGTGTATAAGAATGGAATAAACTCAAATCATGACACATATGCCCTGTTGCACCACTATCCAGAATCCATGTTGCTGAACTTAATTCATTAAATGAGCCAGAGAATAGTGAAAAATTCATACCAGCAAAGTCATTAAAATGCACCATGTTGACAAAGTTGCCTTCCTGTGATGCTTTGCCTTTGGCTGTGAGCACCCTTCCAACTTCCTGCTGGATCATATTTGCCATCACCAGCTGCCAATTAGAGTCAGGAGATGCAGTTGTATCAAGTGGTGTATCTGCATTCACCATAGCTGCATTAACCATTACTCTCGACTTGTCTTTATGAACGGGTTGAACAAGTTCCTTCTTGCCTTTCCACCATTCAGGGTAGTCATGAAGCTTAAAACAATTGTCCTTGACATGCCCCTGCACACCACAAAATTCACATTTGAGGTCAGGCCTTTTTACTTCTTTCTTCTTGCCATAATCTTTTCCAACATTTGATTTTGGCTCAGCTCCATTTCGTGCTAACAGAGCACCTCCTTCCAGTACTTCACTGTAGGAATTGTGCACCATTTTTTGTCTCTCAATTTTCAGTACCATTTGGTGAACCTTATTCAAACTAGGCATGGGTTCCATAACCAAGATCTGATTGCGAATAGGTGCAAAATACTCATTGAGTCCCATAAGGAATTGCATTACTTTATCTTCACAATCCCATTCCAGAATCTCATGAGCTGCTTCACATTTGCATTGGGGAATTGGTCTAATACAAGCCAATTCATCCCAACATCCTTTCATTTGCGAAAAATAAGTAGTCACAGATTGATTGCCTTGTCTCATAGAGTTCACTTCTTGCTTCAAATCATATCGCAGCAGACCATTAGATTCCCCAAATGTCTCTCGCAGATCCTCCCAAAGATGTCTAGCACTAGCTGTGAATAAACAGCCACGATTGGCTTCCTTGGATATGGAATTGAGCAGCCATGATACAACTAAGAAATCAACTCGTTTCCAGTACTTATAGGTTGGGGAATCGACTGCAGGTGGTGGAAATTCACCGGTGACAAACCCTAATTTCACCTTCACTTCAAGAGCAATTATCATAGCTCTTCTCCAGGATATGTAATTCTTCTCCGTGAGTGGAAACGAAACCAAGGCTAGTCCAGGATTGTCGGAACTATGAACATACAACGGATCGTCTGCTCCGATTTTGGGAATTAGCGCTCCCGAACCAGTCTGGTACAGAGGTTCATGATCGGGTTGGAGATTCTCCATGTTCAAAGGCTTCGAAATCAATTCGGTAAAGAATTCAGTCAATTACGGCAAGTATCTCAAAACCTGTTGCTCTGATACCATGAAAAGCTTCAGAATTAAGCAACAATGGCAAAGTTATGAGATAAGGAAGAGAGAGAATTATCTAAAGAAGATATTTTCTATTAAACTGAAATCATCCGAGTATTGCGTACACATCTTGCTTATATACAGTGTCTAAGACCATAAATATACTAACTAATGTTGCCACATCAGCAGCCTAAAACTAATTGTCTAAACTAATAATTAGCAACAGTAACTCTTCTCATCACCCATGAATTCCAGCAGCAAGAGACCAAACCCGAGAGTACAGCCCCCGATTATATTTTCGGCAGTGTTAGCTCAAAACTCCACCTCCGCTGTCGGGATCTGGAAAAAAACCAAACCCACCATTGCCGCTTCATTCCGTTGGGCCAGACCGAGAATCGTCAAGGAGCTCCTTAACCTTGAACACCTTGTCGGAACAGAATCTGAAACCCGTCGTTGATGGCCAGCGCCGATCAGAATCAGAGTACCGAGCCGTTGACCAAGTAGACTCACCTTCACCGATTCATTGTCAGCCACAATCGGAATCAAAGTACCTCAGTCCCGGTGACCAGATCCATTGCTGGGTTTTCAAATCCGATTAAGAAGAAGCCCCAAATCGAAAACCCCGCCGCCACTGCCAATTATCAGCTCCGATGCTTCAATCGCCACCCGAGCAGCACAGTCCCGTGCAGAATCTGAAACCCAACAGGAGCCCATCGAAATCCTGCTTCCGGTGATGGGACAGATCAGAAGGACCGGTCTGACGGAAGAAGCTTCCATCGCTCCCCAGGTTCAACTCCGGTGAGACCAGAAAGGTTTCATTTTCTTAGATCGAAAGGCTCCATTTTTCACCAGAAAGGCTTCCTTTTTCAGTCCCATATCTCCATTCTTGCCCAGATTATAAACCCAGTTTGAAGAACTCAATTTCCTCAAATATATGGCCCCCGAAACCTGACCCATATTTGAAGATGCCATCAAAATCGGTGGAACCGACAAAGAGAGCAAAACCGGAAATGGATCCCATCCAAATCGGTAGATTCAATCGAATTTGGTTGCAAGAACTCTCAAAACCCTACTACTGAGAGCTCTAGCTTGAAGAGTTTTTGGTTTAGTGAGGAGGGGGATGTTGATTAATCATCATTAATCCGTCGGGGGAGAATGGGGAGGTGTTGAAGAGTTAGGAATTTATGGGGTGTAGGAATTTAGGTGATGGGGTAATTGGGAAAGTTTTAAAAGGGAAGAAATAAATAATAATTATCATAATATTAAGAATAATTAATGTTTTATTTATTTTATTATATAATAAAATTTATTTTTAGACAAATATGTAAAAAATTAAAAGAAAATGTATCTCAATTGAATTTCATAAAAGTATAACGAAAAAGGTAAAGTATTAGTTTATAAAGACTAAATTAAAAAAAATAATATTTTAAGTACTAAATTACAATTTATAAGAAGTTTTAGGCACTTAATAGTTTTTTGTGTCATAGCTAATTCGGCTTTGAAACAATGCATCCCAACTAAATTTCACTAAAATATAATACAAAAGAATGCAACTTTTAATTTATAATGACAAAATTGAAACAAACGGATACATTAATCACTAAATTGCAATTTAGAATCAATTTTAGGGACGTACTTGTCTTCTGAGACATAGAAGACAAGTACGTCCCTAAAATTGATTCTAAATTGCAATTTAGTGATTAATAGTTAAAATTTTCTTAACTATTAGTTTATAAGAACTAAATTGAAAGAAAATATTACTTTAACTACTAAATAACAATTTATAAGAACCTTATGGGCATAATAGTCTCCTTATGTCTCGTTAAGTCAACTTACAAACAGTGCATATCAACTGAATTTGATAAAAATATGCCTAAATAGAGGTAAGCTATCAGTTCATAAGGATTAAATTGAAAGTATGATACTTAAAGTACTAAATAATAATTTACAATAAATTTTAGGGACATAACCATGTTTTTATGTTTCTTTCATTAATTTAACTTAAAAATAGTGCATCTCAACTGGATTTAATAAAAATATGCCTAAATAGAGGTAAGCTCTAAGTTTATAAGGATTAAACTGAAAATATGATACATTAAGTACTAAATGATAATTTACAAGAAATTTTTGGGACTAACCATGCTTTTCTGTCTCATTGGGCTAATTCAATTTCAAAACATGCATCTCAATTAACTTTCACTAAAATTTACCAAAGAAAAGGTAAACTTTCAGTTTAGAATGACTAAACTGAAAGTAAATGATACTTTAAAGTATAAAATTACAATGTATAGAAAACTTTGGAAATGTGATAGTCCTTTATGTCTCTTTAAGTTAATTCAACTAAGAAACAATGTATCTCAACTGAAATTCATGAAAACATAACAAAAAGAAAGGTAAAGTATTAGTTTATAAGGACTAAATTGAAAAAAAATAATACTTTAAATACTAAATTATAATGTATAAGATGTTTTAGGCACCACATAGTTTGTTGGGTCACATTATGTTAATTCGGCTTAGAAACAATGCATACCAACTAAGTTTCATCACAATATATCCCCAACAAAATATAACTTTTTGTTTGTAATGACTAAATTGAAAGAAACTAATACCTTAAGTACTATATTGCAATTTACATTAAATTTTAGGGACATAATTGTCTTCTTATGTCTCTTTAAGGTAAATTCTACAAAGAAGCAATGCATCTTAATTGAATTTCATGAAAATATACAAAAAAAAAAATTTTTAACCTCTTAGTTTATAAGGACTAAATTGAAAGAAAATGATACTTTAAGTACTAAGATTACAATTTGCAAGAACCTTATAGATGTAATAGTCATCTTGTGTCTCTTTAAATCAACTTATAAACATTGCTTCTGAACTGAATTTAATTAAAATATACCTAAAACAGGTAAACTATAAGTTTATAAGGACTAAATTGAAAAATATGATACTTTAAGTACTAAATTATAATTTACAATAAATTTTAGGGACATAAAACATGTCTCTTTGAGCTAATCCAATTTAAAAACAGTGCATCTTAATTAACTTTCTCTAAAACATATGAAATAAAGGTAAACTTTCAGTATAAAATGACTAAAGTTAAAGTAAATTATACTTAAGTATTAAATTACAATATACTAGAAACTTTAAGGACCTAATAGTCTTTTTATGTCTCTTTAAGGTAATTAAATTTAAAAACAGTGCATCTTAATTAACTAAATATGTTGAAATACCAAAATCAGGTAAATTTTTGTTTTTGAATGACTAAATTAAAAGTAAATGATACTTTAAATACTAAATTGTAATTTACAAGAAAATGTAGTCTTTTTATGTCTGTTTGAGTTTATTCAACTTAGAAACAGTACATGTCAAATAAGTTTCATGAAAATATGTCATAAGTGGTAAACTTTTAGTGTAGAATAACTAAAATAAAAGTAAATCATACTTTAAATACCAAATTGCAGTTTACAAAAAAGTTTAGGGACCTAATTGAAAATTTGAGGACATATTTGAAATTTTTAAATGACTAAATTTTGTTGATAATTAATAAAACTTAAATGAAATTGGGTGTACTTGATACAATTTATAATTAATAGGGTGTCATAATATAATTATTAGTTTTTTAGGGTGTAATATTAATAAAATACACTATAAATATAGTTATTGGGTACAATTTAGAATTTTTAGGGTGTACCCTTTTAATTTTTATTTGTTAAAAGCTTAAATTGCAATAAACTTAACTACTATTACTTTTGTTAGGGTGTCTTAATGATATTATTAAAATTTATGGACCAAAAGAAAAATATTGCATGGATCCCCTTAAATTTAAGGGGACCAATGCAATTAATGTTTCATTATTTACTGAAAACCAACAATAATGGGTCAATATTTAATAACCCATACACCGAATAATTTGCCAAAAGATGCTCTATTTCAGTGGTTGAGACACTTCTTTTATTTTGGAGCATTAGAGTTCGAACCCATCAAGAGAGCCTATCTTCTTTCTTTAAACCCTCCACTGCATTTATATTTCTTTTATCCTGAGTGCATCTGTTTTTTTTTTTTTTTTTCTTTTATCATGCATTGCGTATCTCTCTTTTCTTTCCTTCTTTCTACTTTGCATTGCATTTCTTTTTAGTTTTGTCTCTTTTTTCTAGTACATTACATTTCTTCAAATTGCATTTTTTTTGGAAAAAAATTGTATTTCTTTTAACTAAATTATATTTCTCTAATTTGGTTTAGAAAATTTAACATATTTTATTAATTACTATTTTATTTGATTTTATTTTTCAGTCCACTGCTCTTTCATGTTAAATTCTAGTTTATTATTATTAATAAATAATGTAAAAAAATTAAAAACAATAACTAGTTATTTGATTTTTCAAAATTATAACTTTAATGACTAACATAAGTAGTCATGAAATTCATAAGACTTTCACAGATTTATTGACCAAAAAAATGGTCACCAAATTTCGATTTTTATTTCAAAAATGTAATGACCCATTTGGTGACCACAACTTCTCATCACTAATATTGAATAATATAGTGACTAGTTTTTTTCAGTCACTTAAAGCAAACTGAAATATCTTTAGGTGATGACTTACTTTCTAGTCACCAAAAGTGATCACTACAAGGTGTTAAATTGGAGGAAACTTACCCACTTTTATCTTTGTGGTCACCAAAAAATTTAAATTACTGACCAATTATTTGGTCACCAGGAAATTATTGACCAACTATTGGTGACCGTTTATTATTCGTCACGAATTTTGGTCACTAAAGACTATCAATCTGGAGGAAATTGTTCCTGCCAATGCCTTTAGTGACCAGATAGTAACTATTTTTATTTTTGGTCCAATTTTTTATGTGTGAGTAAACTTTGGTGACCAAACAATTTCTGGTCACCAAAAGGCACTTTAGGTTACCAAATTTCTTGTGGTCACTACAAATTTTGGTCACCAAAGGCCATTTTTCTTGTAGTTGCGCAATGCGCAAAGGAAATGGAAATGCCCCAGACTTAGAACCTGTCCTGGCAAAACCTGCCGATTCTCAAGTCTCTACCACACCTTTGTGGTCCAACATTGTCCGAGTGCCCCCTCAATGGCAGCATCACATCTCGGACAGAACACACCAATCCCTGCATCTGTCTAGATTCAAGCCTATCAGGCGGATTCTCACTCTGATTCAGGCACATAAAATGCCTACAGACACTGAGCTCATCGCGCGTATGTCTACTAAGCCAAGCGATCTTGTTACACAAATGCCGATCTTCTATTCACATGAAATCCAGAGTGATGGCAACCACAACAATGACGATGAGGGTGGGTATGGCCCCTCGGAAACGAATGATGAGGTTGAAGATGACGAGGTAGTCCAGTTGCATGTTTCACATTTCAAGAAGCGGGAGTCGTATGTTGTGTGTGAACTACGGAAATTTCGAAACAAATCCAAAGTAGATTTTCATAGATTTAACAAACATAGGTACAAAATGTTAGCCCTGAGGGCATTCCTTTAGTTTCTTCATTTTATTATTTTTTTTCTGCAATTATTAAAATGGGTATCCAATCCCATTGTTATTGAGGAAAAAAAACATTATCATATTAATTAATAAGAGTGCAGACTGTAAAAAAAAATATACATGAACTTTGACTTTTATATTGAGAAAGAAATTGAAAACATAACTTATTTAATAGGTTGGGGGAGTAATTAATTTTTAGATGAAATCAGTTTTTTTTTCCTTTTTTGTTTAATTAAGCATGGGGTTGGTTATCTATTTTATTGATTGCAGAAAAATAAAAATAGAAAGGAAATCAAATATAATGGTTTACATTTTCTGGCCTATTTTGTTTAGTTTCTTGATTAAATCACTTTATTGGGCCTTTAAGTTGGGTTATTGTCTTCAAATCATGTCCTAACTTGAAAACTTTTCATTCTCGTCCCTTAACTTAAAAATTTATTTCAAAATGGTCCCGAGTTAAAATTTTAAAAATATTTGAGATACTTTTATCCAGCACATGAGTTGTTTCAAACTAAATTAAGGTATGAACAAAGTAGTTTATCATTTATTTTTCATTTGTTGCTCTTAATAGTGTGTGTGAATTTCACGTGTCAGATAATGTCAAATTTTGTTAGAATTGGAGATCGGGACTAGTTTGAAAACAAATTTTAAGTTAAGGGAACAAATGAAGACAACAACCCAACTTAAGGGACGAATTCAAGTTAAGAAACCATATGAAAATAAAAAGTCAACTTAAGGACCAATAGAGTAAATTAGAGTAACTTAATTTTACAACATCATCACGCTTCTTACAAATTTTCCAAAAGGCAGCCCAAATTGTATCATTCTTATATTCTTTAACGTCAATTTGACGCTTTCATTTATACATAATTTGTAATAGTCGCCATTCAAGCTTGACCATGATAGCAACATGGGCGACTTGCTGAAAATGTCTTTAATTTATTATAGAACTGAGAATAAAAATGACAAAGAAAAAGAAGAAGAATAAAAAAACAAAAAAAAAAAGACTTGTGTTTTTCTATATTAAATTCACATAGTCAGGCTAAAGGTCTGTATTAAAAAAGAAATGTACAAACTAATTATCAATTTGTGGAGAATACTTTTCATAGCGTAGATGAAAACAAAATGAATAATTTCCACGTCAATCCTTATACCTCATACATTAGCAGAACTTGTATTCCACAATCACAGCGCACGTATCGAGTTTAACTTATACATAATAATTATATTAAAATAGCAAGTATTGTATGTCACGTGTACTGTTTTTTAGTACTAAAGTTGAGTTTAGTGTTTAAAATATCGCGTGTAAAACAATAAGTATCGTGTGGCTTTAAAATATGCGTATAATTTTTATGTGGTGAAATATTGAATTTAACCTGTAAAGTATTACATGTATATTTAAAATAATAAGTATAATATGTCTTTAACAAATGTGTACCACTTTTTTAGGTGAAAGTACCTACGTATATGGACTATTTAATTTCATGATTTTCAAGATTATTAATTTGGGGGGTTAAGTACCAGTAACCCCCGTGGTTTCGTAAATTCACCAATAACCCTCCCATGGTTTAAAAACCTAACAACGATCCCCCTATAGTTTACCTAAATGTGTAACTGTTACATTTTCCATCAATACTAATAGCATAAAGGTTATATGTGTCATTTAACATAATTTAATGTATTTAAGTTTAATTATTTTTATTTACTTATTTTCATCGGAATTGTTACTTGAAGGACACCGTTTACTAAATGTAGGACACTTTTTAAAAATTTTAGACGTGAAATTAAATTTTTGCCCTCCATTCTCTTCTACCTTATGCAGTACAATTGAATTATTAGTATTTATGACGCGTTTTCCGGCTGTGTTTAGGAATGTATTTATGTTTATGACGCGTTTTCCGGCTGCGTAGTGATAATTTTAGGGTAAATTCAGTGGTCGTTCGCCGGAAAAACGATTTTTCTATGAACGACCGAGAAAACCTGACAAAAACACCGTCCTGTGGTGATTTTTGCCACAGGACGGCGATTTTTCTGGGCTAGGTAATTTTTCCTGGGAAAATCGCCCATCAGAGTTAAAAAAGTGGGGCAAATTTTTTTTATGAAGTTAGAAACTATCAAGGGTATATTTGTTTTTTCACCATTTAAAATTTTAAAAAGTGTCCTGTGTTTAGTAAAACGGGTCCTGCAATTAACATGCCCCATTTTCATCATTCTGTCACTCCCCTCCCCCCCCCCCCCCCCCCCCCCCCACACCCACACACACACCTACGACCTTCAAACCCCCTGTCATAACCTACCACCATCGACGACCTCCTCTTCTAAAATCCCACTTGGCAATCCCATTCATTTGTATGGAAGTAGAAAATAGCATGCCATTAAACTAGAGGAAGAAGAGAGTGCTTATGAACCTTTATCAATTGGATTTGGAATTTTTGAAGGTTTTGCTTGAAATTGGGTTCGATTGAATGGCAGTGGGTTATTAAATTTTTTGCTTAATTTTTAAAACTTGAGTTATGAGTGCTTGGTGTTATTGCTTGTGGGTAACTGTTAAACTGTTTTCAAATAAATTTGTTGTTTTTCTTGTTTTTGGCTGCTGAGTTTCTCCTCCAATTTCCGTTGGTGTTATTATTGTGTTTCTGTTGCTGCTATGTATTTTGATGTTTTGTTGATGTGTTTCCGTCGCTGCTGGGTTGCTGCTGCTGTGTGATGTTTCTCCTTCAGACTTTCGGTGCTGCTGGGTTGTTTCTGCTGATGTTGCTGATGGGTTCTTGTTGTTGCTGCTGCTGCTTTGTTGCTCTGTTGCGTTGTTGCTGCAGAATTTGTGGGAACTAGATTAGAAGGATTAAGAAAATTATAAACTCTAACAATATATAAACAAAGAAGAAGAATTGGCGAAGAAAAAAAGAGAGAAGAAAAGAAATTGAAGTTATTTACATCTAGGGCAAATGACATAAACTCCCTTGTGATTTATCTTCAGTGACAGTTACTCCCTCGTGATTTTATAATATCATGTTACTTCTTCATGATTTTGGATTAAAGTGTCACTATGATGGAAGATGTTAAAGTTAACAATTTTGATATGAAATATCTAAAATATCTTTTTCACCTAAATAAAATACCCTTACAAAAATAATAGAAACTATATTAAATGAAAAAACACAGCCAGAGACCACAAAAAAATATTTTATCCCGCTCTGTTAGCAGCAATACGTGAAAAGCCAAATCTTGACGGAATTTGAGGGCAACCGTGAGAAGTAAATTGGGAGACGTTGGTTTAAAAGAAGAGGCTAAAGAAAACATAAAAAAAAAAAAAAAGAAGAGCCACACTACTGCAGAAATGCCCAAGGGAGGCGCCCCTTTGGAGACGGGTGTACAAACACCCGCCTCCAAATGAGCCGGGAAAGCCTTTGGAGGCTGATGCCACATGCACCCGCCTCCAATAGATAATTCTATTGGACATGCACCCACCTCCAATACCTATCTATCCTCCAAAGCATTTTAACAAATATGTTAATACTCTTTAAAAATTTCTTTTTTTTGGACTATTAAAATTTGAAAATAATTTTGAAATTTTTTCGAGATTCTCGCAAGGCTATAAATTAATAGGTAATAAAAATCACAAGTTTTAGAAGGAAATATATAAAATATATCATTTCGATTTTAACTTTAAATATATAAGTATATGTAGCCTAGTGGGAAATTTAATGTGCAAGAGTCAAGTGATTCTGCAGGCACGAGTTCGACTTCTATTGAAGTCATAAATTGAAGAAAAATTAAATTTTGTACTGAAAAGTATTTTTCGCCTCCAAAAAAAAAAAAATTTGGTAATTGGAGGTTGGTGAAAAACAGCATCCTCCTCCAAAAACTATTTATTGCACCCGCCTCCAATAAATACTAATTGGAGTTATTAGAGGCGGGTGCACTCCAATAACAAGATTAATGGAGGCGGGTGCGGGCGCCTATGGCAGCACCCGCCTCCCTTGTCCATTTTTACAATAGTGCATCTTGACTCGCAATTAAATTTTTTGTTGTTGCCAGATTTATCCAATTACCATATCGGAATAATTTTCTTCAATTGACGAAATTTTTCACGATTTTGTGGAATTTCAGCAAAAGCTTGTTTGACATTTTAATTTTTTTTTTGTTTTAGCTTGTTTGACTTTTGTTTAGTTATTAATTCCCCGGAGCTTTTACCTCGAATGCATTTGTTTGCCGAATTTAGTTTGATTCTCCATGGCTTCGTCGACTTTTTCTTTGTCGTCGAAATACTGCATCCATGGTTGGAGCCTAGAGGTACTATTTCAATTTTATATCAAAGGGGAGGGACCCAGGGGGTAATTTTATCATAAATTTTTTTGAGTCCAACGTGTGTTAAGTTTTCCATTAAATTAGAAATTTTTCATTAAGATGACACTTTAATCCAAAACCATAAGGAGGTAACATGATATTATAAAACTACAAGGAAGTAACTGTCACATAGAGAAAACCACGATGGGGTTAATGTCATTTGCCCTTACATCTAAGGTCAGTTTGGTTGAACGGAATTGGAATTGAAATTCTATAGAATTCAAATTTAGAATTAGAATTGTAATTCCACTTGAATTCCGTTGTTTGGTAAAATGATAGAATTGTGAACAAATTGAATTGCAATTCTAATTCTTTTGTTTGAATGGTTAAAATTGTTTGTAAAATTAAAATTTATTTATAATTGTAAAATAGTCATATTTAATATCCATTTTTGTGTTATTAATATAGGGGTGTTTAAACCGGTCGACACGCCACGTACAGAACAGTTCAGGTTAGGTTCAGTGCATACTCCGAAAATGACAATTTGGTTTGTCTAGTCCGGAGCGTGTCTTGAATCGACAGTTTTTTTTAAAAAAAAATTTTTAGAAAAAGGAAAAAACTTGAAAATGGTCTCCACCAAAAAAAAAAAAAATATATGGCAGCCCACCACCCACCCACACCCAGCCCGCCCAAAACAAAAAAATTAAACCCCCGATCCCCCAAGTCCCCACTCCCCACCCACCCCAACCCAAACCAAAAAAAAAAAAAAAAAAAAAAAAAAAGGAATCCTCAGCCTCCATAAAAATTTTAGTTTTAATTTTTTTACTTTTAAAATTACAAAGAAAATATATTTATTATTTTATTTAAGAAAATATTAATCATCATTATATTTTGTATATATTAAAATATAATTTTAGATAACTACACTCATTATAAAAAAAATATAAGAAATGCATTTACGATATATTAGCCCTAGACATCTTTTAAACTATTTCTTTTTTTATTTATTTATTGATGTGTGTCTTTACGTGTTTATTTATAAGGCTTAAATCCGCAGATCTCACGGGTATTTGCAGTTATTTGTGATGAATTATGCAGGTTTAGGTGACGAGTGTTGATGTGTAGGAGAACTGCAAAAGAATGCAGAAATCAAGTTCCGACAGCCCAACGGGCCATCTGCATAATTGAGTCTGAAGAGAAAGAGCCCAGAAGGAATTAATTCACCTGCCGGATCTGAGTTACATCTGATGCAAGTAACGAAGAGTCATTATGGAACTGCGTTTCCTACTCCAAGTCGACTTGTGACACTTGTAGGAATTTTATTCCTACCATAATACATTATTCCTCTTTTAATTATGCTGCCTTAGTTATTATTTCCTAGTTTAATTCTATCTCTTAGGAGAATATTTTAGTTTCCTTTTATTAAACTAACTCTGCACATTATAAATGGATAGAGATAGGGTAGAATTATTCATTCTGATTCAGTCCGATTTTTAGTTTAGCTTTCACGTAAAGTAGCGGCAGCAGTAGTTTAAGCTTTAGCTTTGTTTTCGGATTGCGAGGCATTTTTCCGGCGTTTGGATTCATTCATCCGTCGGCAGCAATTTCTTCAATCAAGTAGTACTTTTCTTCTTTTAATTATTTTTCTTTTCGCTTCGGTTCCTGAATCCCGGCGTAGAGTTTCCCGTCGACAACAATTAAGTTCAATCAAGTATCTTTTCTTTCTCTTTTAGTTGTTCGGCTCTAATAGATTATTAGTATTTCTTGTTGGGTAAATTGTCAGTTGAATGGATTGATTGAATTCAGTCTTGGTAGGACCGTCGTTAGCCCTATCAAATACAGTAAAAGTACTGTATAAACCTGCAATAATTAGCTATAAGTAGCACAATGAGAACAGGGTCGATCCACAGGGAACGGACTGCTTAAAATCACAAAACCTATTAATTCCTAAAAAAAGCTTTGGTTTGCAACCACCTTATTTTGCTCAGAGAGACTTTTCAAAAGATTAATGAAAAATAATTAACAATTTAATTTAAGAAAAAGAATTTAATCAGTGAAATAAAGTATTTCAGCAATATGTAAGTCACAATAATCACGTGCATGTTAATCATCAACTCAATAATATATTAAATAGCATGTCATCAATCAGTTATAGGTTACCGTGAATCCGCATTAGACATAACCCAATCTCCCCTTACTTTATCGGCCATTACCGTGAATCCGCATCAGACATAATTGCTACTCTAATTAACAAGGAACAGGCCGTAAGGCATCGACACCTATTAACCAAGTTAACAGCATTAAGATCTAGGGAAACCCGATTTTAGTTATTCTTATTGAATTAATATCTAAGAATTACTAACCCCTTATTCTCTATTACCTGAAGGTAACTTTGCCACTAATTAATCTTGCCCAATAAATATTATGTTATTTAACTAGGAATTAATTGGCTCTACCTAATTCAACTAAGGTGATCAGTCTTAATTAAATATCAGTAATCCAAGTTATGAGCAGAGAATAAGAAGGAACACATGCAATTTAATTTAAGCACAATTCGGTTTCATAACATGCCCAGATTAATTGCTATTACATTATGCCGGAATAAGTAAATTAGCTACTCATAATTAAACTAACTACGCACATAATTATTATATGAATCATACTGAAAATATTTGAAAAGAAGAAAATAAATAAGAAAGAAATACTTGAATTGCGATCTGAAAAAAATAGTCTCAGAGTATGCGACGTCCCGTTTGGGCAAACTGGACCTTGTCCTGGCAGAATTTCTCCAAAACGCGAGAACCGAAACTATTGCTCTAAAATCTGAAATAGCTATGAAAATATGGAATAATATTCTACTGTCCAGAACGTACGTCTTTGTTCTCTCCCTTGTATCCCTATATATAGGTGTAGAATGGAGAGAAGAACTAATAGTAAACTACTAAAATTCTGTTCCATGTAGGATACTACCAAAAATAATTTCCAAAATAAAGAAGGATAAATAAATTAGGCAACAGCCCATGCGCAACATCCATGCTGATAAGAATCCAGATTCCATTCCAATTTCTTCCTGCGGGTCATCACTTAATTAGGCAATGGCCTATTTTCTCCATTGGGCTTTCTTCAACTTCTTTGGGCTGCTTCAACTTCTTTGGGCTGCTTGTTCCATCTTGCATTTGGGCTCCTTCAACTTTGGCCCACTTGCTCCTTTTTGCATGCATGACATTAATAATTCCTCCCCTTCATTGCTTCTTTGAACTGGATTGCTCTTTTCTTCCTCTTTTTGCATCTGCTTTCTCTAATTATTCTTCTTCCTAAAACCTGCATTTTTCTTACAAAAGCTTGCACATACCCGTGAGATTTGCCACAATTATGTTCTAAAATTCAGCAGCTAAAGGACATCTATCAAATATCCCCACACTTGAATGACGCTTGTCCTCAAGCGTGAAGTGAAAAATTAAACTCAGTCCTATTTTCCTTCCCTTTCTTACGTAACAAAAACACAAAGACAAACACAAGAATAGAAAAGACACAAAACTTGAACAGACCCAAAAGAACATAATAGAAAAACAAACAATTACCCAAAGGACCCAAGACATGACTGACACGACACAATGACACCACACAAACACAAGATTATTCTGCCCAAATTCCTCATGTCAATTGTACTTGCACCACGAGATTCGCCTTTTAACCACAAACCATGCAAACTCTACCATTCCACCAAACAAACCATACCAAGTCAGTTTAACACAGTTCATGCATAAATTCCCAAGCAGCACTCTTATGGGTAGTAAATCACACAACTCACAATTCAGAAAATTAGGACAAGTGATTCATCCCTAGTCTAGTCAGAACTCAAAAGCTTGATAACTGACCATCTCCACAGTAAAGATTGAGTAATGCATAGATGTTAAGAACAACCTTTTATTCACAGGGACGCAATGGGGCCAAGGGATTTTTATTTATTTGGTCGGGCCCTATGGGGTTCTAAGTCACGTGCAGAATTCAACAAATAGTGTGCATGCATATAGAACTTGCTGCTCCTTTTATTTGGACATCAACTCCACTTCTTGCTTTTCCTGATCTAGAGCCACAACATTCAGCTCTTCCTTTAATTATTCAAGCAGTGACAGTCACCAAAAACTCATTCAGCACATGATTAAAAATTCAGCACATAATCTCCAAAATCCAGTCCTTTAACTTAATCTGCAAACGTATTAAAAACATAACCAGCTCTTGTTTTATTTCATCATCTCTTTCTCTTTTTTTTTTCTTTTTTTTTTTCTTTTCTTTCTCAAATGTGGACTCATTTTCTTTCCACAGCAGAACTGATTTTTCATATAAATTCAGCAGATACAAAAAGAAACAGAACTGGACTCTACAATTGTACCTCATGACCTCTTCTCTGTCGCAGCATCAACACATAATACCATGCAGCATGCACACCAAGGGTAAGAAAGGATTTACTCAAAACAGGCCTTGGCTAACTTTTACTGACTCAGAACTGAAAGGTCAAGGCTTCAACTTGCTGACTAAGAGGTATTTTTCTGTATAGGACGGTTTAGAAACTCAAGCCAAAAGGGTTTATCCTAGAAAAGGTCCCCCATCATCCAACCATGCATTACTCAATAAACCATTTTGACAGTCAAGCAGGCAAACCAAAGAGATTCTCATGCAAAACATCCAGCGCGGCTCAGAATTATTTAGTAGGCTTTAGAAGAGAGAATTCATGCATAACTTGTATTAAAATAACTGATCTTTCCCAAACCACATCCACAAGAATAAGCATAGTAAGTGATTAATAGGATATCTATGTTGCTTATTTCAGATTAACATTCAAATTTTTGGGCAGAATCCTGGACTTCACATACACATTCAAGACTCCAAAAACAAACAAGACATAGGAGAAAATCACAAAAACATCCCCACACTTAAAAGGATGCTTGCCCTCAAGCATACATAGACAACACAACTATGGAAAATAAAACAAAACAGCACAAAACAAAAAACAGGAAACAACACATGAAAAAGCATTAGAGGTGAGGTAATTAACCATATCTGCATACCATGGATCACAGATCTTCCTCTCCGAAGTTCGCAGATTCAGTGACTGTTCTACCTCCTGTTTTGGCAAATGGGACGTCGCCTGGTACATATGTTCTTCGGGAAAGTTTTCCTGAATTGGTGGCCCTTCTTCTTTCGGAAACTGCGAGGTTGACCCCCACACTTACTTTCTTTGACTTTTGCAAGAGGGTCCTCCCTTTTAGGAAATGTGGCGATTGCTCCCCCTAAATGCTGACTTGGCAGCTTGGATCCCTGCTCATTGTTGGCCATTAAGCTTCTTAGGTTGGCTACTGGAACGCCAACCTGCAACATAAATTAAATGCTGAATTTTTTTTTTGTTTTTACAGAAAAAAAAATAATGGAAAACAAATAAAGATTAAAAAATAAAAAAAATAAAAATAAAAAACGTGAGTTGCCTCCCACTAGCGCCTTTCTTTTACGTTTTTAGCCAGACGCAGTATGTCTCCATCAATGATTCGGACAACATAACAATGGAATTTCTTCCACTGTTTGGACCTGGGTAGCACCACAGAAAAGTTTAAGATGTTTCTTGTTGACTGTGAATTTCTTTCCAAGCTTGGAATTTTGAACTTGCACAGCTCCACTTGAACAGACGGACACTACATCTAGTGGTCTTACCTTCTTCTTCTTCTCACCAGGTAGACCCTTGATCTCAAAATTCACAAACTCACCTCTTTTTCCTTGACTGATCTGCTGGCCAGTATCACATTGTGGGGGAATTTGAAACTATGTTTGTTCATTATTTCTTGTTTTCACCATGGCTTTGCTATACCCTTTGGCAGATTTCAAGTTATTCTTCGTACCATAGCATGGAAGTGGTTTGAACTCTGGCTCTGAAGCAGGAACTAATGATAGAAGCAGTTTGTTTTCTGGGTCCCGTTTGGGCAAATGGGTGGTCGCCCTGGAACTTTGACTCACTTCCTGCAAAAAATCAGTCTTAAGATGCTCTTGGACACAAGGGTCAATCATATCAACACTATAAACATTTTCCATAGGCATTGAACTTTTTATGGCATCATCCATACTAAATGTGACCTTTTCACCACAGTAGTCCAAACAAATAGATCCATTGTACACATCAATTAGGGCTCTAGATGTTTTCAAGAAAGGTCGGCCAAACAAGACTCCGGCTGACTCTTTTGACGGATCACTACTCATCTCAACCACATAAAAATCAGCAGGGTATACAAAAGAATGAACTCTTACCAACACATTTTCCAAAAGACCCACAGGATGTACATATGATCTATCAGCCAATTGAATTATAACACTAGTGTCTACTAATTCAACACCAGTCAAAGTTTGATACACAGAAAGAGGCATTACATTAATTGAAGCACCTAAATCACACATAGCATGCTTAATCTGTTTATCTCCAATTACACAAGGTAAAGAAAACATACCTGTGTCCTTGCACTTAGGTGGCAATTTCTTTTGAATTACGGCAGACACGTTCTCACCCATGATTACCTTGCGTGCTCCTCTTTGCTTCCCAGCCATAAATTCTTTCAAGAACTTACCAATAGGAGGGATCTTTATTGCCTTGAGGAAAGGAATGTTAACCTCCATCTTCTCAAAAGCTGCCAAATAATCCACAGGATCCTCTTTTGGTTTCTTTGCCTTCCCAATCAGTCTATTTGGAAAAGGGGGGGGGTCTTCATAGGGGTTTCCACCTTTGAGACTTAGAAAAGGTTCAGGTCTCTCTATGGCCGCTGGCTCTGTTTCTGCAGCTTCAGGTTTAGGGTCCCATTTGGGCAAATAGGACCTCAGAGTAGAACTCTCTTGCTCTTCTGGATGCGGAAACTTGACATATTCCCTGGATTTCAGGTTCAGGGTCTCATTCTTTCTTGCTTTTTCGGTTCCTGCGACTTCAGGTTCAGGGTCCCGTTTGGGCAAATGGGACCTCGACGCAGAGTTCTTTTCTACAGCTGGCTCCAAGACCTTCCCACTCCGCAGGGTTATCTCATTCACATTCTCATTGGATGGCACCTGAACTTGGGCAGGTTCAGGGTCGATGGCCCGTTTGGGCAAATGGGGCCTCAGAGTAGAACTCTTTTGCACTTCAGGCTGCAGAACCTTCCCACATCTCAGAGTTATCACACTAACATTCTCTTTCTGCTGTATTTGAACCTGTGAGGGCAGTCTTCCTTGGTCACCCTTCAATTCTTTGAGTGAAGCAGTCAATTGGGACACCATATTTGCCAGACTATCAATACTGGCCTTCTGCTCTTTTTGTTGATCCATTAGCGATGTAATTATATCATTAGAATCTTTACCATTTCGCTGTGGTTGGTATGAATTCTGGCCTTGCTGGAATCCTCTCTGCTGTGGAGGTCGGTATGCCTGATTCTGATACTGATTCTGGTACTGGTTCTGGTTACCCTGATACTGGGGCTGCTGACTTTGATCCTGGCTGCCTGGTTCAGTCCATCTGAAACTAGGATGATCTTTCCACTCTTGGTTGTACGTGTTGGAGTAAGGGTCCCTTCTTTGATGTGGGCCATTCCAGTTTCCAGCCACATTTGCTTGGGCCAGAGGATCAGTAGGTGCAAGGTTACACTTATGGGTAAAATGTCCCATATTTCCGAAAATTCCACAAACTTCCTCTGTCTGCACCTTATTCGTCCCAGCTACTATTTTAGTCATCATCTCAGTCATCTTTCTCATTTCGGCTACCAGCTGGGAGTTTTCTGTGTCATGTCATCATGCTCACGGGGTCTCACAGGGTCGATCCACAGGGAACGGACTGCTTAAAATCACAAAACCTATTAATTCCTAAAAAAAGTTTTGGTTTGCAACCACCTTATTTTGCTCAGAGAGACTTTTCAAAAGATTAATGACAAATAAATAACAACTTATTTTAAGAAAAAGAATTTAATCAGTGAAATAAAGTATTCCAGCAATATGTAAGTCACAATAATAAGTGCATGTTAATCATCAACTCAATAATATATTAAATAGCATGTCATCAATCAGTTATAGGTTACCGTGAATCCGCATCAGACATAACCCAATCTCCCCTTACTTTATCGGCCATTACCGTGAATCCGCATCAGACATAATTGCTACTCTAATTAACAAGGAACAGGCCGTAAGGCATCGACACCTATTAACCAAGTTAACAGCCTTAAGATCTAGGGAAACCCGATTTTAGTTATTCTTATTGAATTAACATCTAAGAATTACTATCCCCTTATTCTCTATTACCTGAAGGTAACTTTGCCACTAATTAATCTTGCCCAATAAATATTATGTTATTTAACTGGGAATTAATTGGCTCTACCTAATTCAACTAAGGTGATCAGTCTTAATTAAATATCAGTAATCCAAGTTATGAGCAGAGAATAAGAAGGAACACATGCAATTTAATTTAAGCACAATTCGGTTTCATAACATGCCCGGATTAGTTGCTATTACATTATGCCGGAATAAGTAAATTAGCTACTCATAATTAAACTAACTACGCACATAATTATTATATGAATCATACTGAAAATATTTGAAAAGAAGAAAATAAATAAGAAAGAAATACTTGAATTGCGATCTGAAAAAAATAGTCTCAGAGTATGCGACGTCCCGTTTGGTCAAACGGGACCTTGTCCTGGCAGAATTTCTCCAAAACGCGAGAACCGAAACTATTGCTCTAAAATCTGAAATAGCTATGAAAATATGGAATAATATTCTACTGTCCAGAACGTACGTCTTTGTTCTCTCCCTTCTATCCCTATATATAGGTGTAGAATGGAGAGAAGAACTAATAGTAAACTACTAAAATTCTGTTCCATGTAGGATACTACCAAAAATAATTTCCAAAATAAAGAAGGATAAATAAATTAGGCAACAGCCCATGCGCAGCATCCATGCTGATAAGAATCCAGATTCCATTCCAATTTCTTCCTGCGGGTTATCACTTAATTAGGCAATGGCCTATTTTCTCCATTGGGCTTTCTTCAACTTCTTTGGGCTGCTTCAACTTCTTTGGGCTGCTTGTTCCATCTTGCATTTGGGCTCCTTCAACTTTTGCCCACTTGCTCCTTTTTGCATGCATGACATTAATAATTCCTCCCCTTCATTGCTTCTTTGAACTGGATTGCTCTTTTCTTCCTCTTTTTGCATCTGCTTTCTCTAATTATTCTTCTTTCTAAAACCTGCATTTTTCTTACAAAAGCTTGCACATACCCGTGAGATTTGCCACAATTATGTTCTAAAAATTCAGCAGCTAAAGGACATCTATCAAGTCTCATTCTATTAGTTTATGAATTAGTTAAGTCTCTTATTAATGAATTCCGTATGTCCACTGGTGTTGATCGGTTCGGGTCGGTGAATTGAATAGTGGAGGCTAATGAATTATTTAGTTAATTGCTTTATTTCTTAATTAAATCCTTGAGTCCATTACTATTTAGTTTATTCTGAATCTATAGTTCGTACATGCAAGTACCAGTTTATTCTGCTTTTAATTAATTTCGCTTTCGGTGCTGTTAGTTAGAATTGCTAATTAAGTTATTAATTAGTTAATTAATTGATTAGTCGTTGCCGTGGGCAGTAGCATTAGTTAATATTAATTTATGCATGTTCTTGAATTCCGACAGTAGCTATTAATTAGGATTATTACTTATTAATTAATTAGATTAATATGTCTTACGTTTATAATTATTTAATTAGTTTAATTACTATGAGTAGCTAAATTCCTAGATCCAGCATAATGTAAATAGCAATTAATCGATGCATGTCATGAAACCGAATTGCTTTAAATTAATATGCATGTGTTCCCTTTCACTCTGGGTGTCTATATCTCATTGCTAGAATTTATATGAGCCTGATCAACTTGTGTAGATTCAGTAGAACCAATTAATTCGTCTCACTACTTCATGTCATTTAGTGGATAGGATAATTAGTGGTGAAGTTACCGTCAGGTAATGCAGGGTAAGGGGTTAGTAATTCCAAACTGGTGACGCGGCTAGGAATAACTAGAATCAGGTTCTCCTAATTATTAATGTTGTTGGTATAGTTAATGGGTGTCGGCTTTTCCGGCCTGTTCTATATTAATTAGAGTACAATTATGTCTGTGCTTATTCACGGTAGTTGTCGATAAATAAGGGAGAATTGGGTTATGTCTGTGCTTATTCACGGTAATCTATAACTGCTTGATATATGCTAATTAATATATCTTTGAGTTTGTGATTGACATGCATGAGATTATTGTGTATTTGCATTGTTGCTGGATTGCTTTTATAAATTTGATAATTTACTCTCCTTCATTAGTGTTTTTACTTAGTAATCACAAGTGACTTTATAAGGCACTCCGGTGCACAAAGGTGGTTGCTAACCAAACAGTTGCTTGAAATCAGTAGGATTAAGAATAATAATCACTTCGTTCCCTGTGGATTCGACCCTGCTTTCTACTGTGCTAATCTTAGCTGTTTTGCAGGTCCGGTAGTAAATTACTATCTTTTGTTAGGGCGAGCGATAGCTCTACCATTTATTTATTTCGGTCTAAAATATTTGTCCAACACAACGATTAAAAAATTTATTTTTAAAAAGTACTAACAAAAGCATTTATGGGCTGAAAAATAATCAAATAAAAGAAAAAATTAATTAGAAAGCTGAACAAAGAAACACACGCACAGGGAAAAAAGACCACTTTGGGTGGAGATACATATACATACATACATATATATATATATATACACACACTATCCTTAGCGCCCAAAGAGATTAACGCGCAGCGAAATAATTAAAACAAACAACGAAACAACACACAACAATTTAACGTGGTTCGATCTTTAGATCAACATCTACAAAATCCACTCAATCAATCAAAGGCGGGGTAAGCCAAAAGTCTTTGCCTACACACCTATTACATTAACAACTCAACATCCCCCATAACAACACATCACAATATAGCCAAAAAGGCTCCCTCTCACAACCCCGAAGACAGAGAGCCGAAAGGCTCTGACCTTTCGAACTCTCAGCTCAACTGAAAACAATACCCCATAGGTCCTTTATATAGACCTATAGTTACCCGAATCATTCTCAAAACTAGTTTCCCAAAACAAACCAAATCTAAATTGAAAACAAACTAAACAAGTAATTATTAAATCCTACCAAAACTAGAATTTCTTAATTAAGTTTGATTTAATTTTTCCAACATAACCTCCCTTAAATCAAGCTTTGGCCACACGTAGGTCCAACTCAATCTTCAAGCATCAATCGCCAATCAAATCTTTAACGCAAACACGAACAATATCTCTTGGTTTTAAGCAAATCTTCATCATCTTCCATACGAAAAAAAATAAAGCACCTCAAAACTCAAAACCTCCCTTGATCATTCGTGAATTAAGAAGCACCGAAAGTTGCCTCACAAATCCAAATAACCAAACTTTTTTTTTTTTTTTTTCCAACCCGAATCAAAAACCTACAAGAAACTTCTAAAGTCCCTTCTTCTTCTTAAGTCCGCAAACCCCACAACCAGTCCACTTGATCACTTTTGATTGAATCAAATCGCTGTTGTAGCAGCATAAACAAAGCAACCGAGATCCTTTCTTTCCCCCCCTTTTTTTTTTTTTTTTGCAGCACCGGAATTACTAAAGCTTGTAATTTTTCTGAATTTCTTCTCCTTTTGATTCTGGCTCTGATACCATATGTAGGATATGAAAATATCCTTAGCGCCCAAAGAGATTAACGCGCAGCGGAATAATCAAAACGAACAACGAAACAACACACAACAATTTAACGTGGTTCGATCTTTAGATCTACATCCACAAAATCCACTCAATCAATCAAAGGCGGGGCAAACCAAAAGTCTTTGCCTACACACCTATTACATCAACAACTCAACATCCCCCATAACAACACATCACAATATAGCCAAAAAGGCTCCCTCTCACAACCCCGAAGACAGAGAGCCGAAAGGCTCTGATCTTAACCTTTCGAACTCTCAGCTCAGCTGAAAACAATACCCCATAGGTCCTTTATATAGACCTATAGTTACCCGAATCATTCTCAAAACTAGTTTCCCAAAACAAACCAAATCTAAATTGGAAACAAACTAAACAAGTAATTATTAAATTCTTCCAAAACTAGAATTTTCTAATTAAGTTTGATTTAATTTTTCCAACAATATATATATATATATATATACACACACACACTACACACAGAGGAAAAGAAACACACACGCACGGGAAAAGAAATTGAAACAGGAAAAAAAAAAAAAAAAAAGGGACCACTTTGGGTCGAGATAGATATATATACACACACACTACACACAAAACACACAGACACACACTATACACACAAAATAGACAACACTCACTACACAAGTATACAATAGATATCAATAGAATTAAAATTAGAATTCTTAGGTCCAAATAAAGAATTAAAATTGTAGAATTTGAGGTATTTGGATTCAAAATTTTAAAATTATTTTACAAACAAAACAATATAATTGGAATTGGAGCCCCAATTCTAATTCCATATCTCAATTCCATAGGAAACAAACTCACCCGGCCCTAGAGGAATTTGGGAGAAATCGAGGGAGGAACAAACCAGAAAATCATATTTATATCAAGGGTACTTATGCCATTATCTCATTTGTATTATGGGTTAATATGTATTCTTATTGAAAAAATTAAAAATAAGTGTTGGCCTTTAGTTTGATCATTAGATCAATTGACTGAAAAATTAACGGTTACCACTTTAAACATAGAGAGTTGTTGGTAGCTTTACAAACTACGAGCGGTTATTGGTAACTTTATGAAACCACGGGAGGATTATTGGTAATTAACAGTTAATTTGGCAACCTGTTTTCAGTTTTCTTCCTTCCCTGTAAAAGTTAAATTGACTCCATTATTTCTATATAAAATCGTAGATTGTGTTTGAACAATTGAAAATGAACAGCAATTCAATGGGATCTCAGTCCGGCTCATTTGCAGCTTAATGGTTGGCAAAAATTGGCACCGCGTTCATTTTATTTTCAGCTTTATACATCAGTTTTAGCTCTTAACCGTTGTTTATTACTAACCTCACTAACCATTGTTTGCTTTTTTCATAACGGTGTTTATGATAAGCGGTGATAATGATCATCAATATCGGTGATTCTGGAACCCGCCGGTGTTAAAGATCTCAGATCTTCAATACCGATGTCCTTAAAAGCCGGTGTTAAATTCTAAATTTATTTTTTTTAATTTAAAATTAAACAGTGAAATATTAAACAATTTAATAATGATAACATAAAATGTGCAAAAAATAGTTTAAAAATTAGAAAACAAATTTATAAGATGCAATATTGTAAATTAAAATTTAACATTTTGCATTTGTCAACCTTTGTAATACATATTACGAAGCTATACTAATGGCCTCATCATTTACACTTTTGCGTATACTAATTAGGGCCGAAAAAGAAGAGAAAAAAACCTAATCACGGTTTTAGACCTTGGCTTGACACATGCATACATGCTAAATCATTATTTAGTAATATGCAGCAAAATTTTGGCTGCGATCATTGTCAGTGATGGGCATGTTTCTGAATAATTCAACCGTACGTATATGGACTATTTAATTGCATGCTTTTCAAGATTATTAATTTTGCAACCTGTTTTCAGTTTTAATTCTTCCTTCCCTGTAAAACGTAAATTGATTTCATTCAGTGGCGGAACCAAACCCTTAATGTCCAGTGGGGCAAGATATTAAAAAAAAAAATTTGAATCAAATACTAATTTAGTTTATTCTTATCGCTGCTTCTATTTTTCTTAATTTTTGTGGGGCAAAATTAGTTATTTCCCTCCAAAAAAATGTTTCTTTCCTAAAACAAAAATTTACTAATTTAATTATAAAAGTAAACAAACCCTATACTCGTGAATGCTCAAATAATATCAATGGAGGCTGGAGAAGACTTGAAGTAGTCATAATATATTATTGCCTAAAGATATCATATGATCAACATCACGTCCAACTTGCGACTTGCCGCATTGTCCAAAGATCTTTCTTTGTATATAGAAAATGTGAAGTGAAAAGAAGAGAAAGCCAAATGGCAGGTAATTTTTTTTACAAATTAAACCCTTGACTAAAGCATGCAAAGTCATTATTTAGTAATTAGTACTCTCCCCATTCTATCGCTATTAGTCCTGTTTACAGATGTACAAAATTTTATGACATATAATTAATATACTTACACAGTTTTCGTATTTGAATTACTTATGAAATATATATATATATATCTAAATATATATATATATATAATTATATTAGTAAATGTATGAAAAGATAAAAAAGCAAATAAAAACAAAAATCTTCCATTAAAATAAAAATATATTTGGAAACAAGACTTTTCTATGGTGTGAGAAACTATTATATATGCAGCCAATGTATCGGCAGTGATCATATTCAAGGATGTGGATGTTTCATTTAACCGTATATCGATTATGTATTTAATTGCATGCTTTTCAAGGTTGATTTGCTACCTGTTTTATGCAGTTTTCTTTTTTTATATGAAGGATCTACAAAATTGAATCTTGCATCTACAGCCTTAATGATTTATGGAAATGATGAGGCAATGCGAAATTAATCTTTATATACTTTTATATTTTTTATTTTTTAACCTTTGTATCCCCGAACTCATAGCCTTAGAATTACGAGGGCCCATCGCCTTAGTGTGAAATATATTAATGTTATATGCGCATCTTCACTCAAGCATTTCAATTGTTTCTTCTTGCTAATAAAATTTTTCCATGATATATATTCTAACTAAGATTTGTTTCATTGTTTGAAGGGTGAGTGTTCCAATGCTACTAGTGTAAATCTTCAAGTTGGTTTAGAATATATATTCTGAACCTTTTAGCCGTGTATACTTACAATAGTTTAACCACAGGTAAATTATTTATTGGTCACCAAAATATTTGTGTCAAGCATTTTTAGCCGGCCACCCAATGACTTTGGTTAAAGCACTCCATTGGTCTTTTAATTTGAACTATTGTCTCTCTTTAGTTTCTTAAATTGAAATTGTTTCATGTACGTTCCTTAACTTCAAATATTGTTCAGAAAATCATAATCTTACACCTTATTTAATTAATCTCATTTAATAATATTAATTACATAATCTTTCTAAATGCACAAGCATTACACAAATTCTCATTTAATATATAAATAAACAAAAAATATATAAATAAAGGTTAAAAAACTAAATTTACTCACCTCGTTAATTTATGTGCCCATATATGTCAAGGCGAGAAAACATTAGTTGACTGTTCGGGCATGTTTCTTACAATGTTTTAAAATGTGTTTGGTCTTTGTTTTGAGTTTTGAAACCCAAAAAAAACAAAAATAAAAACCATGTTTGGTGCTGCGCCCCCCCCCCCCAAAAAAAAAAGGTTTTCAAACATTGTTTTTGACAACAATTGTTTGAAAACATGAAACCCATCTCTCCTCCAAAATTAACGCCGGACCTCCGCTATCCGCCATCGCCTGACACCACCGGCCGCACCATATAAAATTTAATTTTTTTACTTAGGTGGAATCTCCCCTCCCAGCGTTGCAGCGAAGGTCTGGCGGTGGCAAGTGGGGTCTGGCGGAGGTTTTGCAGTGGCTGACAGGGTCCGGCAAGTGGTGGCGGCAGATAGAGGTCCCGCAGTGGCAGGTGGGGGGTTCAGCGGTGCTAATTGATGAGCCTCGAATTTGTGGCCCACTGATTGTTGAGGCCATAGGTCGATTTCCGAAACTCTTCGAACAAGTAGCTACAAATGGCAGGGACTAATTCCCCTTGGAAGCTCCAATGCTTAAGTTACTCAAACCTATTTAAAGTATATAGTGATTAGGGTTGCAGTGTATTGTGTACCTTTGAAATAGTTCATATGTATGTCTTTTATAGCTAGGGTGTTCTTTGGTAGAGGTGGGAGAATCCTATGGCAATTCTACCTTGATCTTCATGATTCCTTCCATAGCTGATTATATGGAAAATAAATCCTCTGGTTATGGTAGTGATCTGATTAAGGGAGATTGATTCCGATATGATCTATACCTCTTATATTATGTCTGATTGAGATAGTGGATTTTTTTGGACGTAGATCTGTTGAGATCGAACCACGTTAAATTTTGGGAAAATTTCTATTAAGGGCGAAAGAAAAATTAAAATTATTATAAGGGGCATAACTTTTTAATATTTATTTGTAGAGGCGGTATAATATTTTTAATACATTTTTAATTATCAAAAGACTATTTAATCCTTCTCAAATAATGTCACTATCGTCATTCATTCGTCACTAGCTTGCCCAATTTGACATTCACCTTCCGCCCCGCTGCCGTCAAGTCTATATGGCCCACCGGCCAACGTCCAACCCATCCCCAAAACGCATTTTGATAATTACTGGGAGGGAGAATTCCGGCCATAAATGGAAGTTCCAAAGACAAGTCTCCAGCCACAAATTAAACACCAAATCCCTCCGCAGATTCGTGGAGAATGTCGTTGACGCTGAGCTTTCCCAACACCTAATTCCAATTCTATTTGCGACCACGAATTAAAGATTCTCTTTCGAAAATATTTACTAAATTGTTTTCGGTTACACCATGCTTAATTATTGCCCTCCCTCCCTTTTGGAGGCCGAATTCCGGTAGCTTTTGAAGACGCCACGAGACTAATAACTAGGGGCTCAATGCTCCGCTCCCCTTGATTTGGAAAATCAAACAGTTTTTCAATATTGGGTTGGAAAAAAAAAAGATGCATATAGCACAAGGGTAATTTGTGGATTCGCTAAACAAGTCGTGAGGGAAAAAGGGCGAAAGATCCATAAAAACATCATCCATTGATTCTCTGGCTACTGCAACAAAGATGTTGCCACGGACGTGGTCTTTAGTTTTATCTTGGCGGCGCTGACATGGTTTTCTGATCACTATCCCGATTCCAGCCACCCCGAAGTCGAAAAAGTGATTCTTGGGGGAAATCGGAATCTCCTCTCTACGATGAGGTCAAAGACATGCCCCACGCTAATGCTATCCTGTACGAAACCATGCGACTATACCTGCCAATGCCTTTGGAACCTGCCAGTGCCTTTGGACACGAAGGCAGATGTAGAAGAGTGGTTGAGTTTGTGGGAAGAATAGGCATTGGAGTGAGGAGACGAAAGGTAGTACTACTATCATAGTTTTCTCTTTCAATCTGAAGAAAAATGTCTCAAATGATTATTTTGGCTGGACGGGAAGAAGGAAGAAACTAAAACACGGATGGAGTTTCGAGATCAATTGTGCGGCTCAAGCTCTTAATCTATCTCTGCTTCCGGGGCTTCCAAGAGTTGGGCCCAAGCAAAAATCCAAACTTCTTATTATCGGTGTGCTTGTGATTTTGATCGTTTCGTTTTCAATCGGATTGGCTGGAATAGTTTATCAATTGAAGAAAAAAAAATTGCAGAAGAGTGGGAGCTTTAATATGGTCCTCACAGATTCAAGTACAGGGATTTGTACATGGCCACAGAAGGGTTCTGAGACAGGGAATCAAAGAATTTGTCGCAAAAATCGTCAGCATTGGCCGGCTACCCCACTTAGCGTTGAGAGTGTGTTTGGGGAAAGAGATGGCTATGGTGCAGATGAAGTAGATGGTTGCCGATGTGTTGCGGCGCTTCAGGGTGGTGCCAACGGTAATAGAGATAAACATATTAAAGTATATTTTAGTGCTTTAATATTGGAGGATAACATAATCTTTTGATAATTATGAATACATTAAAAATATTTTAATACCCTTAATAATAAATATTAAAGAGTTATACCCCTTATAATAATTTTGTTCCTTCGCCCTTAATAGAAAATTTCCCTTAAATTTTGTGTTATTTCATTATTTGTGTTTTTTTTAATCCGTTGCACATTAATCTCTTTGTGCGATATGGATATTTCTATATCTACATAAATGAAAACTATTTCGAGAGAAGAAATTAAAACAACAAAATATGGGACTTTCAATGCAAGTGGAGTAGTTGAGAAATTAGTAATGCAAAATATATAGAATGATGGTGGATCCATAATTAATGAATTAATTAATCTTGCTTGGCTGTATGCATGCCATGCATGAGTCTGGCTAGGGCTGAGAACGAACACGAACGTTCACGAACAAGCTCGGGATCGACTCGTTAAAAGCTCGGTTCGAGATCGTTTATTTATTAATAAACGAACACGAACAAAATTTTAGGCTCGATTAATAAACGAACAATAAATGAACAAAAGGAAGCTCGGCTCGATTACGTTCGTGAACAGCTCGATAAGAAAAACAATTTTTACAAAAGATAAAATATATGTATAATTTATCATTCATACATATTAACATGAAACTAAATTAGTAGGATAAACAAAATTAGTAGGATAATAAAAAATCATAAATTTTAAAAATAAAAGTATATATATATAGAATTCTGAATATATTCACATAAGCAGGATTGGCTTGGTGGAAGCTCCTATGAGCCAAGAGTTAGCTTTTGCCCAGAGCACTGAGGATCGAATCCCTGTCAGTCCATTATTAATTTTTCTTTCTTCTATGTGGGATATCCCACATCGAGGATGGGAGAGGAAGCTCCTCTATAAAAGCAGAAGGGGAGAGACTAACTTCTTTAATTCTTGGCGGGTCAATAGGATGAATAATGAGTTCTATAATGACCAAAATTGCCTTGTTAAAAATAAACTTTTAAACTCGGTCTGAACTCGTTGACTCGGACGAGTCAACTGAGTTTGACCAACGAGTTTAACAACACGAGCTCGAGCCGAGCTCGAGCTCATAAATTTTATACGAGTTCGAGCTCGAGCTCTATTTTCAGGCTCGACTCGAGCTCGAGCTCGAGCTCGAGCCCGAGATAAAGAAGCCGAGCCGAGCTCGAACATAGGTGTGTTCGGGCTCGGCTCGGCTCGATATCACCCCTAAGTCTGGCAAATTAACTTTCATGGCTTTCGTGTACGCATGCACATGTATAGCCCAAAAGTAAACGAATTTCTTGTTAACCCCTTTCGTTCTAATTTCTGTCCAACCTCATAAAAAGACGTGCGCACCATTCATGTAACGATCGATAAAATATTAATTTAGAGGTTAGCTCAAAGATTCATTGGTGATCACAAGAGTAATATATATATATATAGGACAAATTATATGAATGGCCACTAAACTATTGTTCGTGCTCACTTTTGGCCATTAAACTATTTTTTGCATATTTTTGGCCACTAAACTGTTGCATGTGTCTACTTTTGGCTACTAAACTATTTTTTGCCTACTTTTAACCACTAAACTATGGCCCGTGCCCACTTTTGGCCACTAAACTATTAGAAGTTGTCACTATAGCCACTCCGTTAAGAATTTCATCAAATCTTTATTTACTTTCATTTTTTAAATTTGTTATTTAAAAATTGCATTTTTTTATTCACATCTTTATTTTAATTTCGACGGCCAACTTTATTCATTAATATTATATCATCTTATAGTGACATTTAGAATTCTCATATCATTTTATAAATTTTCAAGATCTAACATAATTCCAAAAATAAAATAATAAATAAATAATAAATGATATCGATGTCTATATCCTACGTTAGAAAACAAATACTAAAAATTAAAGTTAAAGACAATAACGTTCGATGAGTCAAAGAATAATTTATCATATGTTTATAAATACAATAAAGATATCTAGAAAACAAAAATAATACAAATAATTATTGTTTGTGAGTGATTGATGTTAAAAAACATTGATGCATATATATAGGCAGTTTAAAGATTATTAGGATTTTGGGAACATTAAAGATTAAGGAGTAAATAAAGATCTGATGGTAACTTCTAACGGAGTGGTCATTAATGGCAACTTCTAATAGTTTAGTGGCCATAAGTGAGCAAAAAATTATTTAGTGGCCAAAAGTGGGCAGAAGCAATAGTATAGTGGCCAAGTATGGTCAGATGCAATAGTTTAGTGGTCAAAGTAGGCAAAAAATAGTTTAGCGGCCAAAAGTGGGCATGGACAATAGTTTAGTGGTCATTCATATAATTTGCCCTATATATATATATATATATATGGAATCTATGATCTATCACTAATTAAGTCATTGCAAAGTACTCGTATTATTTAATGAATAAATAGTTCTCTAATTTGTATTATTATTATTAAATAATATATATATTTATTTATTTATTTATTCGGTGACGGAATTTGGGGAGAGGTTGCGGGGAGCTGGCCCCTCTAACCCCACCATCAAAGAAGGTAGTTTTTAGCCATCCCGATGGCCAACGATCTCCACTGAGTGGCGTTTTTTAATTTTATTTTTTATTTTTTTGAGGACCCTTTATTAATTAAAGAGGCATGAAATGCCACGGAAAAAAAAAAATCAAGACGGACATAATGAACTTTATCTTGGGAGTACAAAAATGCAACAATCCAGATGAAAAAAAATTAAAGCTTGATATAGGTATACATGAGAGCCTACCTATCCCCTTAGTTAAGGGAAAGAGCGGCCTCCAAAGTAACTAACCCCTTTGCCCTGGAATGCAAAGAAGTATGGCTAAAAGTTTGAGTGTGTAAATTTGAGCTAACCTCCCGGGCCAAGAAGTCTGCCATTGCATTCGCTTTCGTGTAGATATGAGTGAATGAAAAAAATCCAAAGAAAGGTATTAACTGCACCACCCTCCTGCACTAGCTACGCCTGCCACGACCAAGACCCCCACTGAAAGAGTCTAAGAGAGATTTGGAATCCGTTTCCACTTCAATAGAGTTGATCATCTGCTCCTCACATGCCATCAAAACCAAAACAGAGTGATGCGACCTCCTCCTGAAAACTCATAAAGTTCCCCAAAGAGAGAGAGACTGCCATCATCAATCCCTGGGGAATCCCTAAGAACAATCCCCAATAGGACCTGGATTACCTCAAGAGGACCCATCCACATACAGCTTGAAAACCCCCACTAGGGGAAATATACCAAGTGACAATTTGAGGGACTTTACTTTTCCTGAATGCCCATCTAGGAATGATCCCATCAACTACAAAAAAAGCTTATGCAATATACTTGTCTGGAGGTCGCAAACTTGTCAGCTCATACAAATTTATCGGAAGTCCCTTACCACTGCTTCTGGAGAGAGCACCACTCGATCATGAAAAACCCTATTGAGCATTTTCCAAATCACCCATAAAAGAACCCTAGGAACCAGAGCCCGAAGGGCTCTTGGAAGAGGCAGATCAGATGCAAAAAAAAGATGTCACCGCCTCCCAACTCTTGAGTATGCACCAACCCATTCGAAAAAGTGCAAGTCCCCTCCTCCGTGGACAATGATAGAAAACATGCCTCAGCCCGCCCTTGTTCTCACAAAAGAAACATTTCGATGCCAAACTAAACCCTAATCTCCAAATGGTGTCATCAAAGGCTAGCAGCTCGTTACTCAACCTCCATAAGAACACTAAAACCTTTGTAGGGACGGAAAAGTGCCATGAGTTGACCATAGGCACTACTGCTCTCCTTGGCTTGACCAAGTCATGTGCTAACTTAACTATAAATATTCCTGCTGGCTCCAGCTTCCAAACCAAACGATCCATCTCCTCACAGAACCCCACTCGAACCCCCTGCAGATCCAACCACACCATTGGAGCCAACATCATGGCCAAATCCTCCAAATATAAATGGCGATTGTCAATGAATTGGCAGACTGTAACTGTGGGATTGGCAACCTGAGCTTCCCCCACCAAATGCCCCTGCCCCATCCAATTTGAGAACCAAAAGAAAGTCGACCCGTCTCTAATATCCACCTTAGTGTTCAAAGCCATAATCCACTGACCTCCCCATACCTCACCCAAGATCGCAAGATGTGTGACGTGGGGGAAAGGGACCTCATAAACTTGGCTCATAAACAGAGGATGCATGACTCTTCCACCACAACTTACAAGAAAATGCATCAGTGACTTCCGCCAGGCTCCAAACACCCAAACCATTCTCCTCCACCTGAAATGCTAAGCTTTTCCAAGCTCTCCAATGCTTCTTAGGAACTCCCTCTGAACTTCCCCAGAAAAAATTAGAAAAGATGGCCTCCATATCCCTTAACACCCCTTTCGAAGGCTTGAGTAATGCAAGGACATGAGTGTGGTTGCCAAAACATGCTTAATCAGTATTAAGTGCCACCCCCCCTCCCCGGCGGGATAACAATCGCTTTTTCCAACCTGTTAACTGTCCCCGAATCTTCTCGAAGAGAAATATTTCTACAAGACTGCAATATTTTTGTTCTTGACATCTCTTTGACAAAAATGTTTGTTTGTCATTGTAAATCTTTATAATTTTGGAAAGTTCAATTTTATAGATTATTAAATTACTTTTGGTTTTTTGAACTAGAATTTAAATGTTATTAATTTTCATTGTTTGTGAAATGGTTTATGTAACTGCATTATTAATGTGTCATAATCTATTATTCAGTGATTAACATAAAATTATATATTTATATAATATGAAGACTTGTGGGGAAATACTATAGTTCTTTTATGGAATCATTCAGTAACTGAATAATTACCTATGATAGATTACTAATGCAATTGCATAGGCTATTATTCAATGATTGAATAGTTCCGTAAATGACCTATAGTCAAGGAAATACTATAGTCCCTTATGGAACAATTCACCATTATATATGCATCAAACATATATGCCTTAAAAAAGGAACATATATATATATATATATATATATATATACACATATATGCATCAAACATTTATAATGTAATTGATTGGACACGGACTGGTCGAGGCCCAGCCCGCTATACTTGGATCCGATCCACCTCCCAATCATGGGTCTAAACGACTTACACCAGAAGTCCACATGAGGAAACCCTAGCTCGCTTAGGGTTTAGTTCTCAGCCCAAGTGATAGGACTTCACGTGGGTCTACCAAATACAGTAAAAATACTGCTTATAACCTGCAATTAAGATGCTAATAAAATATAGCACAGTAGTAGACAGGGTCGATCCACAGAGACGGCAATTTAATTCAAATTCCAATTAATGTGCAAATAAAACCAAACTATGACTAGTAGTCACCTTTGTGTCTCTTAAGAGACCTTAGAGTTGTCACTTAAATTTAGCAAAATAACTAATAATTAAATAAAAGACTTAAACAGAAATCAATTAATGAGAGAAAATTCCGGTATTATGTAAATCCACCTTAATCTCATGCATGCAATCATAAACCTCTTAACTTGTCTAATTACTTATGCCGTTTCAGTTATAGTATTACCGCGAGTCCTCGCAAATAATCCCAATTCTTCCATAGATTCTCGATAATCCCCCGCGAGTCCCTGCAAAGGAATTATTCTCTAACTACGTTAACTAACAGACCGCGAGTCCCCGCAAACCTTATTAATTAACAAATAGAAGCATTAAGAACTAGAAGAACCCGAAACTAATAATTCCTACTGACGATGCATGAGAAATTATTACCCAATTAATCCTGTACTACTCGGGCGGTAGTTGTGCCACTCACTGACTCTACCAGATTAAACTAAGTTGATCAGGCTTAATAGAATCTTAGTAATTAGACATATAAACACAGGCAATTTAGAAACATAATTCATTAGACCTTAGATTAATTCCTAGGTTTCATACATGCATGGATTATGGCTTCTTACATAATACCAGAACTAATAAATTAGCTACTCATGATAAAACACGAAAAACACATGATTATAAAGGAAGACATTAAAAGAGAAAAGAGAATACTGTACTGGAATTTAAGAATTCGCGATCTGACAACCGCCGGTTTGGCCAAACGGTAGACTGCCCGTCGGGAAAATCCAAAGTTGCGATCGAAACAGAGCAAAACAGAACAGAACAGCGGAAAAACAGAGGAAAACTACACTGCGCGAAACTGTATCCTGCGCGAAAATTATTTGTAAACTAAGAAACTATTCTATATAAAATTTATCTAATAAAACTTCTATATAAAAGCTTGTCTCTCCCAAGCTGTCCTCTAAAATAAGCTATATATTAAAATAATCTCTCCCAAAAGTGCAGGAATAATCCCATATATATAGGGATACAAATCAGCAATTAACCAATCTCCTAATTGAATAAGGAAACCTTCTTCTACTTAGAAAGAGAATTAATTAAGCACATGAAATCTTTTCACTTTTTTGGTAACTCCTAACTTCTCTTTTTAATTCCTTCTTGGATTGGTAAATTGTCCAAAACTTCATTGCTTCCCTTTTAACTTTCTCCGCATCAAATCTGCACCTGTCCATGTTCATCCTGCCGATTGGATTCAACTCCAATTGAATTGGATTAAATTCCAATTGGAATCAATCAAATCGGCAGTTGGAATAAGCCCACGTGCAATTGTCTTCAGGTTGGATAAATTCCAATTGGAATTGGATTAAATTACAATTACAGTAAGGCCCACGTGCAATTTGTTGTTGGATTAAATTCCAATTGGAATTGGCCCACTTGAAGCTGATTTCGGGTGCAGTAGAAACCAATTGAATTTAATTTCCCATGCATCCACTTCCTTCTCCGATTTGGATTTATTTTCTTGCTTCTTCGTCTTCAACCGTGCGTAGCTCTGCTTGCGGGTTTCCTTCTTGATTTAGCCCACAAATCGTGTGGGCTTTTTAGGCGTGACTCCTCTGCTCCAATTCTTTCACTTTTTTGCACACTCTTTTCTTCTTAGGCCCGATCTCTAAAACTGCAAATAAACATTAAAACCTTGGGCAAAAGCCCGTGAGAACTGCCATAATAAGTGCTAAAATAATACACCTAAAAGGTGCAGATCACCAAGCCCATGCACTCACATGGCAAACATAATCATACAAGGCAAGCTCCACAAGAGTCCTCCTCAGACTCTACCTACCTTATCATCAGATATGGTATATTTTTTCACAAGATTTTCCTACCTTGCCAAGCGAGTAAATCAGCTATATATGATACTTATGTACTCCGGTACGAAATACTCTGCAACCCTAACATTATTACTCTCGTAAACTATGTACTGACTTAAGCATCAGAGCATTTTAGGGGAACCATTACCCGCCATTTTGCAGGTATATTGATCGAGTGTCAAGGATAGCAAGAGACCTCAGCCATCCCTTGAGCCAGCGAAATTGGTACTCATCAATTATATTGATCGAGTGACGAGGACAGCAAGATACCTTAGCCTTCCCTCGAGCCAGTGAAATCAATACTCATCAATTGTCGCCATCTATGGAAACCTTTATGTTGTACAAGCTTTTTTTTCTTAAAGGTTTCTATACTCATAGTAAAGTCTTCACATAGCTGACAGGGACGACACACCCAGGGGTTCCTTTTGAACATCCATGTTGAGTACAACACGGAGAGCTTCTCGAAACTGTTCTCATTTTTCATGGATGACATCGAGAAGATCCATAACTTGGTTGCCCAAAAATTGAAGGCCCAAGGGAAGAAGGTGGTCAATGAGGAGGATTCCTCATTGAACACAAATCCCAGCCACCAAAAGCGTCACCCCTCGGGAGAAAGGGATGAGGTCCCAAATCCAAAAGAGTTCTGCAAGGCCCATTATCTGGAATTGAAGAATGATCTGATGAAGGAAATGGGCAAGCCAATCAAGCCAGAGGGCGCCACTTGCCCCTTTCGCAAAAGGATTGTACGACTCCATAGCCCGAAACTTCAACAAAGTACAGGGGCTTAAGGTGTATGATGGAAGTAAAGATCCGTGGGATCACGTGTGACATGCCGATAGGCTCATAAACATGCTCCAATGTTCAATGACAATAAGTGCATGGCCTTCCCCACCACTTTCCGTGGACCAGCACGTACCTGGTATGCCTCACTTCCAAAGTATTCAGTGACATCCTATGGGGAATTCACTAGGATGTTCATGAACAACTTCTTCGGAAGGCGGAACTTCAGCAAGCCGGTCAACTACTTGTCCTCGCTCAGACAGAGAAAGGGTGAGTCGTTACAGGAGTACATCAAGAGATGTACCACGTAAGCAGGCACAATGGTGCAGAAGAGTGAGGAAGTTCTTTGCTGACCTATTTCATCTATGCGGTCTGAGCATGCCCTTTCAACCTGAAGTTAGCATCCAAACCACCAAAAAAACTGCAGAGCACTATTACCATGGCAGGTGTCACACCCTTTTTCACTTTCTATGAAAAAGGCTGCGATAGCGTTAGGCGTCGCACCTAACCAGCCAACTCTTAGCACAAAGTAGCGAAATTACTTTGCACCCACGTTCAATCTCGTAGCCCACTCTGCGATCAAGCACAACACGTTGAGGTTTTCACCCCTTTAGCTTAGCAGCACTATTTTGGGCAATCTGCCCCAAATCCAAAGTATTTTATTCCAATTCTATGAACAAGTTTCAAAGAATTTCACGCCTATTCTGAGGCCACGCCAACTCGCAGGAAGGCTCATGCCTCAAGCACAACACGTAAGCTAATCCCCAAAACTAGCCTACCCCGGCTAAGTCCTTAGTCTACTCTCGCAAAGGTAACTCACAAGCTATGGATTCTCTCCCACACGCTTGTCCCCCGAGCCCTTAGATCTACTTGGCTATTTATAGCCAATCTCGTGGTTAACAGCCCCAACCACCTAAGCACATAACTACAACAAACCATGGGTAAGTAACTTCCGTATGTAGCTGCGCGCATGATTCCTTCTTGCATGACCCTCGCTTTTCGGGGCCATGATTGTGGTCAATTGCCACAGTCAGACACCAGCCCCTCTACCCACAATCGTCACAGCGAACCCATATCCTTAGCTGTGCACCATTGGTCCACCGAATTTCCCGGCACCTCACACCATCGTGCCTAACCGCCGCACCATGGCTCGCCCCACTTGAGCCATCCCACACCAAATGCAACCCATTTAAACTTAGTGCCCACTTGTCTCACCCAAAGGCTATTTCTCAACCTTAGGCTCGAGCCAAACTCATGCATTTCCGTCATCAGGGCTGGACCATGCTATTTCCTCATAAGGCCAAACCTAAGAAATTAGAAGTAACCGTACAGGACTACAACATGCCAAAAATCTGCAAACTTGTCTAAAGCCTACAATTTCCCCTAACAGTCTAATGTTCTTCCTTGAAGAACATCCAACTATTACATAAAGCCCCACTCAAATGAAAATACATCAAATTACAACTTTAAATGAGGAAATAAAATTAGTCCACTCAAACTGGTCTAACAGCAAGACACTTTATTCGAGGCAAGGTATCGATAAAGCCAAAGGCAATTTTTTCGCCACTGAGGCCTCTCCCGCTATAAGAAAGTGGACAAGCCCCTGCGTGGAGCATCTTGAGGACCGAGGGTTCCAAGGAAGAATGTGGGATAGGGTGAAGTGGCCAGACAACAAAAGGGGAGGCTGAGTCGACTCTGGACACGAGAGCCAAAGGAATGCTGATAAGACCATCGTTAGCCCTATCAAATATAGTAAAAGTACTGTATAAACCTGCAAACAATAGCTATAAGTAGCACAATGATGACAGGGTCGATCCCACAGGGAACGGACTGCTTAAAATCACAAAACCTATTAACTCCAAACTATTTTGGTCTACAACCACCTTAGTTTGCTCAGAGAGACTTTTCAAAAGGTTAATGAAAAATAAATAACAAACTTAAATTAAGAACAAGAAATTAATCAATGAAATAAAGTATTCCAGCAATATGTAAATCACAATAATCACGTGCATGTTAATCATCAACTCAATAATATATTAAATAGCATGTCATCAATCAGTTATAGGTTACCGTGAATCCGCATCAGACATAACCCAATCTCCCCTTACTTTATCGACAATTACCGTGAATCCGCACAGACATAATTGCTACTCTAATTAACAAGGAACAGGCCGTAAGGCATCGACACCTATTAACCAAGTTAACAGCCTTAAGATCTAGGGAAACTCGATTTTAGTTATTCTTATTGAATTAACATCTAAGAATTACTAACCCCTTATTCTCTATTACCTGAAGGTAACTTTGCCACTAATTAATCTTGCCCAATAAATATTATGTTATTTAACTGGGAATTAATTGGCTCTACCTAATTCAACTAAGGTGATCAGTCTTAATTAAATATCAGTAATCAAAGTTATGAGCAGAGAATAAGAAGGAACACATGCAATTTAATTTAAGCACAATTCGGTTTCATAACATGCCCGGATTAATTGCTATTACATTATGCCGGAATAAATAATTTAGCTACTCATAATTAAACTAACTACGCACCTAATTATTATATGATTCATACTGAAAATAGTTGAAAAGAATAAAATAAATAAGAAAGAAATACTTGAATTACGATCTGAAAAATAGTCTCAGAGTATGCGATCTCCCGTTTGGGCAAACGGGACTTCCTCCTGGCAGAATTTCTCAAAATCGCAAAAAACGAAACCTACAGCTATTTCCTTGTACTATCTATGAAAATATGGAATAATATGCTACTGTCCAGAACGTGTTTGTTCTCTCCCTTCTATCCCTATAAATAGGTGTAAAATGGAGAGAAGAACTAATAGTAAACTACTAAAATTCTGTTCCATGTAGGATACTACCAAAAATAATTTCCAAAATAAAGAAGGATAAATAAATTAGGCAACAGCCCATGCGCAACATCCATGCTGATAAGAATCCAGATTCCATTCCAATTTCCTTCCTGCGGGTTATCACTTAATTAGGAAATGGCCTATTTTCTTCATTGGGCTTCCTTCAACTTCTTTGGGCTGCTTGTTCCTCTTGCATTTGGGCTTCTTCAACTTCTTTGGGCTGGACTGCTTTTTTTCTTCCTCTTTTGCATCTGCTTTCACTAATTATTCTTCTTCCTAAAACCTGCATTTATCTAACAAAAACTTGCACATACCCGTGAGATTTGCCACAATTTTGCTCTAAAATTCAGCAGCTAAAGGGCACCTATCAGATGCCTTGGGACAAGAAGCCCTTCACAGATGATTTTCAGTTAACTGCCCTCAATACTACAAGGACAAAGCTATATTCCTTGTCAGGTGGAGGTTTTCGAAAGCCTCTTCCTATGAATGGCCCTAATGATAAGCGAAACCCAAACGTATTACTTGTCATCAATGATAAGTATTACAAATTGTATATATAAAAGCATCAAATTGAGGTGAAACAGTATAAGATACAAAATTGGGTTCTCCTATAAGAAAAAATATTAGAAAACGTGATGGATGTAGTAAAGTTAATAACAAAAGAATGTTAAACATTTTTCTTCAAAATTTATAATTATAATTTTTAATAACAAAAGAATGTTAAACATTTTTCTTCAAAATTTATAATTATAATTTTTTAAAAAAATTATAATTAGGGACGGCTTCTAGTTTGAAGAAAATTGCAGACTCGGCTAGCCTTAGGAGATGCTCCCATTGTAATGAAGAGGAAGAACTGCGGCTGTGGTCGACCGAAGTTTCAGGACTGTGGTTGTGATCGTTCGTAGTGGTGGTTTGGACGGCCACCGCGATATACGTTGCCAACCAGATGCTGCCGTTGCTGGAATGAAGAAGTGGTGAATTAGGGCTAGTAAATGAGAAGAAGGAAGAAAGAATATGGGAATAATAGAGGATGGGAGCAGCACCGGACTGGGCGGTTTAAACAACGGATAAAGCCACCTATATTTCGAATACTGGTGGCTTTATCCGTTTCTGTTAGACAAAGCCACCGGGTCCCGACTAAATCGGTGGCTATATACCAAAATCCTACATAAAAACCACCGGGTTAGCAGCAATCGGTGGCTTTATCCAGCTTATTTTTGCTTTTATTACAAAACTGCCACCGCATTTTCCAAATCCTACAAAAAAGCCACTGGGTTAGCGGTAACCGGTGGCTTTATCCCGCTTATTTTTGCTTTTATTACAAAACTGGCACTGTGTTTTGCATAAAGCCACCTATTTGCCTTATACCGGTGGCTATAAGGTGGTGGCTTTATGCAATTTTGTAGCAGTGTATATTATAATACTCTCATAAGTAGATATTTGAGTAGAGTACGTAGTAAATACTTGAAAAAAGTATTGCAGATACTCTTTTCAAGTATCTTCAATTTACTCTCTCCAAGATATTTGAATACAGTACTTTATTCAAGATACTCGAAGAGAGTATCTGTAATACTCTCTCCAAGATACTTGAATATAGTACTATTCACGAGTCTTTAAAAAAAAAAAAAAAAAAAAGAAGTTGTAGTTCTGCTCATCCCAATTCCTGTCGCGTGTATGAACCTGCTTCATACAAGTTTTTACGGAAATTTTTTTTGTAAGCTCATCCATACCTCCTGATGTCTGGGGTTTAGTGGCTAAGGATACTTGTAATTTTTCCTATATATAGAAAAATTCTTGTTAAGGGCGTAATTAGATTAAAAATTTTTTAAAAGGGTGTTAAATTTTTATAATTCCTCTTAAGGGCGTGAATATTTTTTGAAGATTTAAATAAATTATTGATACCCTTTTAAACTAAAATGTAATATTTAATTTTTGTGTCGCTTAATCAAAAAGCCAAAACCCTTAGGCCTTAATTCAATCAGAATTTTTTTCCAAAGCTATCAAGCTGCTCTGTTGACGCCATGGGAATGTAATTCAAGGGTAAAGGCGTTTGAAATTGATTATGGGTGAGAAAATATCCGATTTAGTTTTCTTTCTTTCTATTCCTCGGGTTTGGTTTGGTTTGGTTAAGTCCTTCTTCTTTTTGGTTTTAACTTGATGCAGTCAGGGATATATAATGTGGAATGGGATGAAGAACCTTCTCAGCAACTTGCACTACCACAGAAAACGCCAATGGAAGCGCCCATTTGGAGGCGGGTCTCCAAAAACCCACCTCCAATAGGGACATCCGAGGCGGGTTCCCAAACACCTGCCTCCAAAGGCGTTGAAAAATTTCGGCTGGGAGAATGGAGGCGGATTTTTCTGGCACCCGCCTCTAATAAGGTACTGTATTGAAGGCGGGTTCCGGGAAAACCCGCCTCCAATACGCTATTGGCGGAATGGAGGCAGGTTTTTTCGGAACCCGCCTCTAATACTGTACCTTATTGGAGGCATCCGCATTGGCGAAACCCGCCTCCAATGAGGGTGAAAACCTGCCTCCATTAAGGGCCTGTTCGTTTTGTTCTGTTTTGAAAACGGTTTTGGTTTCAACAGTAAATTTAATATATTTTAATCATATTTCATCATTTCCAATACAACTTTTTACTATTTAGCATCTACTTTTTACATTTTCAAAACACTTTTTACATTATAAAACTACTTTCCAAAACTTGTTTTCAAAATCGTTTTCAAAACGATGAAAAAGAACAGGCCCTAAGTGTTTTTGGGGTAGTGTTGCACATGATTCACTATCCAAAGATTCATTTAATCTTGGGATGAATGAAATATACAAGAGAATGTGTCCCTTTGTTTTGTACTCCAGTCTGCTTTATTCATAGATTTGGACCAAAATACAATGTAATTTCTTGCTAAACTAGTTATCTGCAACACAGTTCAACCTTTTGTTCGATCATCAAGAGTTCCATTAGTTCTGGTCTCCCTATGGATTCAGAGAAATGGAGTTTTTCTGATTGCATAATAAAATTTTCGGGATATCTCTCATATATTCCATAATTAAGCTTCTTGATTATAAAAGTTCTAAGTTATTTTGAATTCTAAGCTACACCAACGTAAGTCTTTTAGTAGGTTTTGATTGATCTTAGAGTCCTAAAACAAGAGAGTTTATGTTTGATTGGTGTTTAGGTTCCATGGAAAAAGGTTTTTATAAGGAAAAATCAAATATAACTTTTTATTTTTAAAAGGGTAAAGTGGACAATAATAAATTTCTTAAAGCACTAAAATATTTGGATGCCCTCAAGAGGAATTTTAAAAATTTAATACCCTTTTGAGGAATTTCAAATCATATTACGCCCTTAATGAGAATTTTCTCAAAAAAAGGATTAAGGGTGATCTGATGTACTCCTTATATTGATAATCAATAAATCATTCACAGCACGTTTTAACAAAAAAAATGCTAATTATCAACAAATTTAAATTCTGTTTAAGGCAATGTAGTTAGAAAGTTGGAAAGATCATTAATTTTCACCTTTTTATATATTAGCACAATATTTTACCAATTTCTTTCTGCACTGCGCTGGAAAAGATTTACTGCAATCCAAACTCCCCTTCTATGAATTAGTACTTTAAAATGTCGTTTTAGTACTTTTTTATGAGTATGAATTAAGCCAGAATTTAAAATGTTTGGACAAATGTATTTTGCAAATATTTTATATATTGAGTACACGAGAGGCCACCAAACTACCAAAAAGGCAGAGAAGCTACATATTTCAAACCAGGAAATAAGCTCACAAAATCAACAACCATTCAGTGCATATGGATTCTTATCTTCCCAATATGATTTTGCTAGTCATGTTTTTGTTGATGATACCTTCTTGGTCCCGTACTTCAGCATTTCCTATAGCTCTGCCTGACTGTGAGGATCGTTGTGGTAATGTAAGCATTGCATTCCCATTTGGTATAACAGAATATTTATCTGGACAATGGATTCTTGCTGCAGTGCCTGAACTCTAGCAATGGTTTCGACCCTCCCAAGCTATTTATGGGGGAGACTCATAGTATCGAGGTAAGAGACATATCCCTGGAAGGTTAGTTTCGTGGTTTTTATCGCGATGTGGGATATGATTGCTATGATCGAAGTAATAATCATACTCGATCAAATTACTTAGGCCCAAGATGAAAATAGAGGAATACCGCCCCATGGCATTCAACAGTACAGCTAACAAGTTCACAGTAATTGGATGTGATACGAATGCCTTTATTGAAGGTCTAAGTGATTTACGCACATACACTACTGGATGCACATCTATATGTGATTACAAGGAAGATGTTCTGAATGGTTCTTGTACCGGGATAGGCTGTTGTCAACAGTCCATACCTCATGGAGCCTGGGAGTTCAATATTATATTGGACAGCTATTACAACCACAGATATGTCTCAGATTTCAATCCTTGCAGCTATGCTTTTGTAATTGAAGATGTAGCTTTTCAGTTTTCTGCTGACACTCTTACCAATATAGACAAGAATTCAAGCATCCCTGTTGTGGTGGATTGGGCCGCTGAATATAATGTGTCATGTCAAGCGGCAAAGAGGAAATTCTCATACCCTTGTAGGACCCAAAATAGTGAATGTTATGACCATAAAGAGGCTACTGGATATCGCTGTAAGTGCAAGGATGGCTCTGAAGGCAACCCATATCTCCCCATTGATGCTTGCCAAGGTAACCATCGATCAACTTATAATAAACTGGTTAAGTTATCCAATTTGATAAATTTTTTCTTTAAGTGGCTTCGCATCTCCAAAGATATATATGATGTGATCTGGTCCTACAAATTTTGGTTTCTTCATTTGAAGAATTTCTGGTTAATTCGCTCTAATGACTAGAAGCTTAATTTGCAGAGATTAATGAATGTGCAAATTCGACTCTTCACAATTGTACAAATTTCAGTACACCTGTGCTAACACGCTGGGAAGTTATACATGTAGTTGTAATCAAGGGTACTGTGGGGATGGAAGAAAAGATGGTAAAGGATGCATCGCTGATCAACTACCATCTAAGAAAACTTATTGGCCTATTTTTGCAGGTTAGTTTATTCTGTGAGGTGGCCATTAGTTCGGCTTCTACAAAGACAATTTCTGTTTGTTACCAAACCATTTTCTTTGCCAGGGAAAATGCCATAGCGATTCCTAACCATTTTGATTCTTCTATTTTGAAATTACAAAAACATGTACAACCGTTTGAGAAACCGAAATGTTATGTTTTAGAGAGATACTTTTCATAGTTAAAGGGCTGGGATACTGATGAGAAATATTTTTTGTATTCATTATGAACTTGTACAAAGAGTTTATATACAGCTAACATACCAAACCTATGAGGCCCAAAATACACTTAACTATACAATATATCCAACACCACCCCTCAAGTTGGCGCATGCAAGTTGTGTATGCCCAACTTGGCTAGCAAAAACTCAAACTGTTGTCGCCCTAATGGTTTGGTAAAGATGTCTGCCAACTGAGAATTCGTGGGAACGTGTGATGTAGCAATGGTCCCCTCCACTATGGCATCCCTCAAGAAGTGACAATCCACTTTAATATGTTTTGACCGTTCATGAAAAACAGGGTTCTGAGCCAAATGCAGTGCTGACTGACTATCACAAAATACCTGCATTGGCCCCTCCGTGCAAATCCCAAGACTCTGGAGAAGTCCCTTAAGCCACTTCAACTCACAAGTCACTTTCGCCGTAGCCCAATATTCTGCCTCTGCAGAGGAAAGTGAAACTGTAGCCTGTTTCTTGGTATTCCAAGAGACAGGTGAAGCACCAAGAAATACCATCCATCCAGTAACTGATCTCCGTGTTTTGGGACAAGCAGTCCAATCTGAATCACACCACCCTGTCAGCTTCAGATTACAGTCTCTCTGAAGCAGAACACCTTGTCCCGGGCTCCCCTTCAAGTAATGTACTACTCTCAAGGCTGCTGCCCAATGATCCTCCTTTGGTGCCTGCAAAAATTGAGACAAAATTTGCATGGAAAAACACAAGTCTGGCCTAGTGAAAGCCAGATAGATAAGCCTACCCACGAGCCGCCGACACTTCTCCCCATCGGCCAAGTCCGGACTTGTCGAAGCTGCAAGTTTCGGATTCTGCTCCATCGGAAATGACACGGGCTTCGCTCCCAACAGTTTTGTCTCAGATATAATGTCCACAGTGTATTTCCGTTGACACAAGAAAATACCCTCTGCACTCCTTGCCACCTCTATGCCCAAAAAATATTTGAGCTTCCCCAGATCCTTCATGTGAAAACAGGTACTCAAATATTTCTTGAACTCTGCAAGTTCCTTGGGTTTGTTCCCCGAAATAATCAAATCATCCACATACACCAAAACATTCGTCCTAATCCCCTACTTCGAAAAAGTAAACAGTGAGTAATTCGAATAAGACTGAACAAACCCATACCTCCGCAATGCTACTGTCAGCTTTGCAAACCAACATCTGGGGGCCTGCTTCAACCCATACAACGATTTGCGAAGTCTACACACTTGGCCATCTCTCCCTTTGCTGAAACCAGGAGGAACCCGCATGTACACCTCCTCCGTCAGATCTCCATGCAGAAAGACATTGTGAACATCCATCTGGTGTAGTTCCCAATCCTTTGCCGCTGCAACTGCTAGAAAAGTCCTGACAGTCACCATCTTCACCACTGGTGCAAACGTATCAAAGTAATCAATGCCTTCCACTTGGTGATTGCCAAACACAACCAACTGTGCCTTGAGCCTCTCAACCTGCTCATCTGAACAATACTTGATCTTATAATAGATCCACCTACTCCCCAATGCTTTCTTGCCAGCTGGTAATTTCTCTAATGTCCAAGTCCCATTATTTTCCAGAGCTTGGATTTCAGTCTGCATAGCCTCACACCAGCCTGCATCTTTCATGGCATCCTTGAAAGACTTAGGCTCAACTCCTGTAGTAACAGCTGCAAGAAAGGTTCGATGGTCCACCGAAAAATAACTACTATCCAAATAGTTAGACAAAGGGTAGAGATTACCATGACCGAAGGAATGCTCAGAGCTCGTTGAAGCGGGGAGGGGGGTGGACTTGAAACCAACAACTGTATTAGCCACAAAATCTCGAAGACGAACAGAAGGAACTTGAGTACGCATACCTCTACCCAAATGCACAACCGGATCCCCTTCGCCTCGCACCTCAGCCCCATCCACCACGGACTGCTGCTGCTGCTGGCTGCTCTTGGCAGCGACAGGGGACTGCGGAATAGCAGCGGGATCTCCCCCTGCCGCCGCTGGACCCGTCATAGCTGGTGGCGCCACAATGGTGCTAGGCGAAGCCAAAGGGGGAGGCACCTCCAGTAGGTCCTCATCTTCCTCAAACTCATCCTGTACAATGTCAACCAAGTCCGGTGCAACAATATGTTCTTCAACCAAAGCAGCGGAGAAAGGAAACACAGATTCAACAAATTTAACATCATGGGAGACAAAATATTCATGGGTCTCCAAATCATACAACTTCCACCCCTTTTTCCCAAATGGATATCCCACAAAGATACATCAACGACTTCTACTAGCAAACTTATCAAATTTGGCTATCAAGTTATAGGCATAGCACAAAGAACCGAAAACACATAGCTCAGACACAAGAGGTTTCACACCAAACAGACATTTATACGGGGAAAATTCTTGGGGTATATGGTATCTGAGGATGGTATTTCTGTTAATCCAAAAAAGGTGGAGGTCGTCTTACAAATGCATCCTCCTAGGTCAATACATGAAGTTCAACAGCTAACAAGGCGGTTGGCCTCTCTAAATAGAATTTTATCTCGATCAGCAGAAAAAGCTTTGCCATTTTTTAATGTTTTGAAAAAATTAGACAATTTCGTTTGGACTCCTAAGTGTCAAGCAGCTTTTAATTAGTTAAAAACTTATTTAGCTTCGCTGCCATCTTTAACCATGCCTCTGCTCGGAGAATCATTGTATATGTATCTAGCTGCTACAAAGTCAGTTATTATCTCGGTTATACTATGTGATGATAATGCGGTGCAAAAGCCCATATACTTTGTTAGCAAGGTCTTGCAGGCTGTTGAATGCAACTATTCAGATTTGGAAAGATTAGTCTTGGCTCTTGTTCATTCCACTTAGCGCCTCCGACCTTACTTCGACGCTCACCCTGTCATTGTATTCACGGACGCTCCCTTACAGGTAGTTTTACAAAAGGCTGGTGTATCGGGACGACTTACCAAATGGGCCATTGAGTTAGGGGAATATGACATCCTTTTTAAGCCCCGAACAGCTGTAAAAGGACAAGTTATTGCTGACTTTCTGGCTGAAGGTGTATCCGAAGCAGCAGACACATATTCTTTGGTTCCTGTAAGGCCCATTCGGCCCATCCCGGGGCCTGTCAATCAATGGGTTCTTTTTGTAGACGGGGCATCAAGTCATTCAGGGGCTGGTGCGGGGCTAATCCTTACTAGTCCTTCTAGTGCTGTTTACACGTACGCTTTGCGGTTTTGTTTCTTTTCCACAAATAATGAAGCGGAGTACGAAGCCATGGTGGCCGGGCTAAAGTTGGCAAGAAAGTTAGGAGTTCGGTGTTCAAAAATTTGTTCTGACTCATAGTTGATAGTTAAACAAACTCTAGGGGAATATTAGGCTAAGGACAGACAAATGGGGGAGTAATTAGCACTGGTACAAGGGTTATTGGGCCATTTCACGAAGTGGTGCATAGAGCAGATTCCTAGGGGCAGAAATACAAATGCAGACACTCTCTCTAAGTTGGCTTCTTCGGTTTATTCACACCTAACTAAGTAGGCGTTGGTAGAGGAGGTTCAAACACGGAGTACTGCTGGGGCGCTAGTTTTGACAGTATTTGAAGCAAATGATTTGAGGGTCCCCATATGGAGGTTCTTGCATGATGGTCTTCTACCTGATTCAAGAAAGGAGGCTCAACAGCTACGGCAAAAAGCTAAACAGTACCAAATTATAGGACAGGACTTGTACAAAAAGGGCTTTTTTATACCCCTTTTAAAATGTTTGGGACCTATAGAAGCTGAGCCAACATTGCGAAAGTACACCAATTAGGGGATTGTGGAGCCCATATAGGAGGTCAGAACTTGGCTAAAAAAGTAGTTGGAGAAGGCTTGTATTGGCCCCGATTGTTTCATGCAGCTGTGGAGTTGGTCTAACACTGTTTAACTTGTCAAAAGTACGCATCGGGGCCTCGTTTACCAGCTTCAAGCTTTATAGGGATTCTGGCTCCATGGCCCTTCATAGAATGGGGGATAGATCTGATGGGACATTTTCCTAAGGTCGCTTCCTGTCAATACTTAGTGGTGGTCATTGATTATTTTACAAAGTGGGTAGAAGAAGAGGCTTTGACAAACATTACTTGAAGAATGGTAGCTCATTTTTTATGGTGATAGATTATATGTCGGTTTGGCATACCCCAGTCGGTTATCTCAGACAATGGAACTCAGTTTGAATCTAAGGAGTTTGTTGCTTTGTGCAAAAAATTGGGAATAGTTCAACGATTTGCATTTGTAGTCCATTCACCGGCTAATGGACAAGTGGAGTTAACCAATCGGACCCTGTTACATGGAATCAAGACAAGACTTGAAGATCATGACAAAGGATGGGTAGAACAATTACCTCATGTTCTATGGTGCCACCGAACTATGCCAAAACTGACACCGGTAAAACACCTTTTGAGTTAGCATTCGGAGTAAATGCTGTTATACCCCCCGAGTTCGAGTCAACATACCTCGAGTTAAATGCTGTTATACCCACGAAGTTTGAGTCAACATACCTCGAGTTATGTACTTTGAAAGGGACCAAAATCAAGATAGTTTGAAGCTTAACGTAGACGAGTTAGAGGAAATTTGGGATAATGCATATGTCCATTAGATTAATTACAAGAATTTGGTAAGACAGTACTTTGACTCATGGGTTAAGCCAAGGATTTTTGTTCCAGGAGACTTAGTTTTGCACAGCCGAATTATCAGTAAACCTCAAGTACCATGGCAAGTTGGCCCCCAATTGGGAAGGGCCTTACCGGGTGATCGAAGCAAGACCTACAGGAAGTTATGTGCTGGAAGACCTATACGGTACTTTGGTACCCTAGGCTTGGAATGCAGTACACTTATGAAAATTTTATGTTTGAGCTAGTTCAAAAGAAGATAAGTGTGGCACGAATGAAAACATGAAAGTTAGCTTTCAAAGGATATGCCGGAAAACCCATCTGCCGGCCCAAATTGTCTACACTACAAATAAAATTGTTTACAAACAGAAAGGATCTAAAAGATTAAAGCGGGGGAGTCTTGGAAGTGGCTTCTTCATCCTGGGGCTGGCTTGTCCTGTCTTCTTCTTCTTCTTCTCCTGCTAGTTCTTTAGGCAAGGGGATACCCATGACCCGGCATTCCTGTTTAACTCGCTTGATCAACTCAAAGGGGTCAATGCCTTTTGCCAGCAGGGATTTGGGGGTCATTGAATCTCATCCCAGCAGATAGTAAACCCACACTGAACCAACTCTAAGAAGCGCCGATTTAACAGCTCTAGTAGGGCTCCTTGTTTGAAGTCAGTCACTACATTTTTGCATTGAGCGGTTATTTCCTCTGTCTTGAGCCAGAAATTCTCCCGTGCAGACTCATTTGCCTCTTCCAACTTGGTGACCTTATTCTGCATGGCCTCCCTTTCTTCCGTTAAAGCCTTCTCTAAGGCTTTAACTTTTTCTTCCAAGGTTTCAACCTTCCCTTCCAGACAGCATGCCTTAGCCTTTGCCTGGCTGGCCTTCGTACTCAGGGCTTGATTTTCTCTGTGAAGCTCAGTATTTCGGGATTGTAAGTTGGTTACCTTGCTGGATTCCAATCCCAGTTTGACCTTCAGCTCCTCGATTTCTTCCTCCGGTCTTGTCTGCCTCTCTTGCTCATAGCTTTGGGCCAGGATATCTAGTGCGATTGTCCTTTTGGCCGTGGCTGTATAGTTAACTCTCACCTGGGACATTCATAAAAGTCAGAAAATCCAGATAACTTATTTGTACATGAAATCTAGAGGTTTACCTGTTTAATATGAGTCAAGATATGAGCCTCCCGACAGGCAATGGAAGAGGCTAAGTCGTTCATCTATTCTACCTCCTGCTTAAGGTACTAATCTGCTTCGAGTATTTCCTTGTAAGAGTTGTGCAAATCTGAGACAAGCTCAGCATATAGCATGGGATCTCCAAATTAGGGCTCGAACATGTGGGGTTGTACAATGGGCCGAGCTAGCGAGGCTGGTCTATCCTTGGCCTCTTTCAGTATGATCATTCTTTCTTTGGTTTTTGGGTCTAAAGGGCCCATCAACTCGACCGGGCTAGAAATCAAAGGGGCTAAGGTAGCTGTAGAAGAGATGGAAAAATCCTTACTTGGGTCGGGAATGGGGGCTTTGGCCCGCTTCACCTCTTGGATTTCTTCAGCAAAAGGGCCTACCTTCTTGAGGGTAGGCCCTGTCAATTGCGGGACAGCTGAAGCTATGGCTTGGGAAAAAGCGATGGTTATAGTTTTCTCTGTTTCTCCAGTTAAATCGATAGGGCCTGTTAAGGGTTTAGGCCCAGTGGCAGCAGGAAGAACTGACTGTCGGTTTGATTTTCGCTTACGGCCAAATCCACCTGCCACAGGAACAAACATAAATTAGTACTATAAGTAATAGCCCAGAGGAAAGGAGGAAAAAAGACAAGGAAAATACTTTGGCCTTTAACATGGGGGGGCTAAGCTAAGTTTAGCCCAAACTAAAAAAGGTTCCACAGGAAAGGGGCTGGAGTAACAGACGTTAGAAGATTCAAGAACTTGGCAGTAGGATCAGAGGACGGGTTCATCTTAGATCCGGGCTTGGGAGTCTGGTAAAAGCAAGGTTTCCCAACGACAGGACAGATTGGCTTCATCTGCCTTGACCATGGAAAATTTCCCCTTCCAACCCTTCACAGAATTGGGAAAGTCAATTACTAAGGCATACCTTTTCCTCCGCTTTTGAAGGGTCACCCATCCTGGCCCATGGCTATATTGCCTAATAATAAAATATTGAAGTAGTGGATTCACTATCGGTTGAACACTTCCTCCGGCACACACGCACAGAAAACCTATCACAAATTGTAAGGTGTTTGGAGCAAACTGGGCCAGTCCTATCACAAAGTGGTTACACAGTTCAAAAAGAAAGGTCGGGGCAGGTAATCTTAGCCCCGCTTGGGTGTGATACTCATAAATGGCTATCCAGCCATCCGTGGTGGTGTTCGCCCTCTCTTCGGTGGTAGGAAGCCTCGTCGTTATTCCCGGACCGAAATAGTAACTGGATATAAGGTCCTCTAACTTTGCCACCGTCTTATCATTGGGAATTTCGTTCACATGGAAGCGAAGGGGAGTTTCTTTTGAAGCAATATCTGGAACAGATCCAGAAGGATTTAAGGGACCTTGAGACTATTGAGGCTTTTTTTTTTTTGTTTTTTCGAGGGTATTAGGTTTGAGGAAGACGGGTTTTTCCTCTTTACTGGAGTTCCCGAAGCTGAAAGGTTCACATCAGAAACCCCCTCGATAATCACATTAGCCATAGGCATGATGGCCGTAACAGGTTGAAAGGGTAGTGTGGTTTGAGTAAGATGACGAACTGGGGATCTACGGGGTGATTGACTCAAAGTTGCTTCAGAACTAATAGTATTAGCTGGAATAGGAATAGAGGACTGACTTACGCTGCGGGTGATGTTGGTCATGATGATGCTAGATTTGAAGGAAGAAAGGCGAAGATATTAAGGAAAATACCAATTAAGGGAAGTACAATTATTTAAGGAAACAGGGCACTAGAATAAAGGAACGGGAAGAAAAAGGAAACAGTTTTGGTGCAATTCAAGAAAATTGGAATCTAATTGCTGGAAAGAATGGAAGGATTTTTTGGCAAAGGTTGGGAGAAATAAAACAAGGAGGAATCTAGAAGTCGCGAAAAGCATTTAAAATCGAGGTAATTGATGGTGAGAGAAGATGAAACACAAAAGTGTAGTGGGAAGTTGAACCAAAAAATCGAAAGTGGGAATCAATTATTAGAAGGAAAGAAGCATGTGCAGGTGGAGCAGCATGATTAGTTTTCACGATTCTTGAGGGGCTTTATACTATCTCTGGTAGCTTTCAGAACACAACTCTTGGCCCGGCTAATCAACACGGAGGGACTATTAGACTTATGTCTTGGCCTGGCACTCCAGGTACATTTCCTTTACACACCCTTTATAATACTACTGGATTGTTATACTATATATTGTTTTCTCTTTGTCCCGGCTCGGTTAAGTTTTACTGCGGTTTTTGGGGGCTAAAGGGTTATTCGTTGACCCGGGGGAAGCAAAACTGTTTACATTCTCTTGGGGGCTGAGTGCGAAATAATGCTAAGAAAGGTAGAATAAATAAGGAACACATTATTTATTCTTGGGGGTTAGTGGGCAGGTAAGCATGGTTTTAGGTCAGAGAACTTGTAGGTCGGAGAGCTTTCCTGGTCTTAGGTCAGAAAACTTTTAGGTCGGAAAATCTTTTTGCGGGTATCGAAAAATGTTTCGCTCCTGGGTTAAGTTAAAGGGCTAAGTATTAGTTTTAATCAGATTAAAACCATAATAATGGGGGGCTTGTTGGTGTGCCTAAAAAAGTGAGTGAGATATTGGGCCTGGCCCAATAGGTTAAGATAAGCCCTGAAGGAATAAAGAAAAGAAGAAAATGCTCAAAAAGAATGAAAATAACGATAGGTCGGTAGAAAAGATAAACAAACCTGGCTAAAATAGTTTAGGTTGGTACGGGGGACTATAGGTCAGATTGTGAGCATACCGCTTGGTTGTAAGGCAGTAAGGAGGGGACGGGATTTCAGGCTGTTATCATGGATAGGAGTTACGCAGCTCATTCAAGGCAAAGGAGCAGGATCCGGGTCATAAAGAGGGCGTTAGACTAGGAAAGCATTTGAAGCCAAATCTACATTTAAAAGGAGGTAAATCAGGGTGGCATGAAAGGCTATGGCCCGGGAAAGGCGCAACAGGCAGCACAGCAAGGTGAGGCTATATATATTTCCATTTTGGATCACAGAAGGAATGCAATTTTCTTATACTTTGAGCGCTTAGTCCATACTTTATGTTTCCTATATTTTGCTAACTTAAGTGTCGGAGTGGAACAGAGGGGATAGCCCTGCTTGTTTTCTCTCTTACTTTCGAGATCCACACGTGTCGTGCTTGGGCTGAGCCATAACTTCATCAATTCGAGCCATATCACGAGCCGTCTAGGCTATTATTTAAGAACATTAGGTACCGGGATCCAAGGGCATTTTGTGTCATGTCAGCTAGTATCACGGAGGAATTTATGGTTGGGTTAGTAAAAGGAGTAAAAGCGAGTGAAGGGTTGTATGGAAGGCATTTAAGGGGCACGACTTCATCACCCGGCGAAGTCAGGTACAATTCTATCATTTGTTTACTTTTAGTACTTTTTGAAAGCTTATTGCCAGGTTAACCCATTTTTTTGAGGCGAAAATAGGGGAAACAACTTGTATAGGCCGGCATTCTTAATTTCTCGGGGGCTAAGTTAAATCGTTAACCAGGTAAAATAAATAAAGTATGCATTATTTATTCTCAGGGGGCTATGAGTAAAAACAGGTAGGTGGATAGAATATATAAAGTAAACATTATTCATTCTCGGAGGGCTAGAGGGCATGTAAGTATGGTACTAGGTAAAGGGACTTTTTTGCAGGGTCAAAAAAATTTTGGAATTTCGAATACGGGCTAAGTTAAAGAGGGGGGGGGGGGGGGGGGGGGGGGGGACAAAAATGGATAAATATTATGTTTTAATTGATTAAAAAAATAGAATACTGGGAGGCTTGTTGGTGTGCGTAAAAGTGAGTAAGGTATTAGGTCTAGCCCAATAAGTAAAGAGTAAGCCCATAAAGGGTAAAACAGGAAGAAAAGTGCAGTAAAAAGGTAAAAAAAAGTAAAAGAGTTGGGTCGATAGAGAGTCATCTTGTAGGGGTAAAGCAATTCAGGTCGGTATAGAGGTAGGTAGCCGGGCCAAAAGGTTATAGGCCAGGATAAAGGCGTATAACTAGGTGCGAGACAGTAATGATGGGGCAGGAGTTTAGGCTATTAATGTGGCAGGAGTTGTGCAAGGCATTTAAGAGTATTTAGGTCGGTGTCCGTGACAAGAGCATTTAGGCCGGTGTCCGCTACACCTATATTAAATCCTATTAATGGAGCTGGAATCATGGAGTCCCTTAATGACAATAAATGGTCATAATGACGGTCAAACGGACAAATCACAAAGCAGATCTATATGAAGGTGGTCGTCATCTCTTATCAAGGGACGCAACTTTTATTATAGCTTTGGCACTGTCAATTATATTCATCCCATATACTTTACTAACTCGAGCGTCGGAGTGAAACAGGGGGGATAGCCCTGCTTGTTTATTGTCTTCATTCTTAGATCTACATTGAAGGTGACTTGTCCAGGCCATATTATTACAAATACGGGCCATACATTCAAAGTGTTCATCTTTGAATCGGAGTGTTTTTTCCGGAGCATTTTGTGTCACATCAATAATATATATATATATATATATATACGAAAATGTCAATTGAGTAACTGTGAAAACCCTTAATATTGTTATTATTTTGTGTATTTTTATTATCTTGATAAAGATTACATAAACAAACATGGAATGGAGAAATTAATGGTTTTCCCTCCTTCTCACTCGAAGAAACATATTTAAAAAATGTACAATATTTTTGGTGTTCAAAGGTATCACATGTAAAAAAAAGTAATTTTTTCTCATTTTGTTCGCTGGTGTCCTTCTTAAGCATGATTGAATTATGAACCACACAAAATTAATTTATATTTAAAGTAAAAAAAATAAAATATAACCCTTACATTGGGACAAAGTATTGTTTGAAACGTGACTTTCCAAGGGTTATCTCAAAATTTTATCCATTTAGGAAGGGGAACCATGCATCTATCCATTTAGTTAGTACACGTACATATTATTATATTGGTTAAAAGAATCATTCAATAATTGAAATTAGATTATGCAATTGTATTAATTATTAATGCATGTAAAATTTAATAACTTATGGTAGGTTTTTCCTAATTATTGATCATCAAACATTATTGAATTCAACAAGAAATCACGGACGTTTGTCATGAAATGACTGATCTCTCGATTTTTCATGAAAAAGTAGAGGACTATTATGCTTGATTGGGGTTTAGAACACTACAGAATTGCCTTTACAAGATGGACAAAACACTAGGGTAGGCAGGGGGTGCGGTGGAGCCGTAACTGGACATTATTTATGGGTTGAAGTCTAGGTCATAAGAGATGAAGTGGAGTTTAATTATGCTTATGATGTAGTAAATTTGTGGATGTAGGTATTTTAAAGATCGAACAACATTAAATAGTATCTTGTTTCGTTATTGTTTTTGTTTATTTCATTCACTAGTACAGAAATACTCAAAGGAGGCGCCCCTTTAGGTGTTGGGGCCGGCAAAAGCATTGGAGGCCGCCACCAATATAAACTAACATGCACCCGTCTCCGAAGAGCTTTGGAGGCAGATGCATGTTATATTGGAATTGCACCCGCCTCCAATGCCTCCAATAGTTTATATTAAATTGCACCCGCCTCCAATGCTTTGCACCCGCATCCAAATATATTTTGCAAATTTTTTAATAGTGTTTCGAAAATTCTCTTTGTTTTGGACTGTTGAAAGTTGAAAATAATTTTGAACTTTTGTCGGGATTCGAGCAATGCGATAAATTAATAGGTAATAAAAATCACAAGTTTTAGAAGAAATTATATCCTTTCGATTTTAACTTTAAATACATAAGTATATGTAGCCTAGTAGTAAATTTAATGTGCAAGAGTCAAGTGATTCTGTAAGCGCGAGTTTGATTCCTACCAAAACTATAAATTGAAACTAAAGAAATTAAATTTTATATTGGGGGAGTATTACCCGCGGAAAAAAAAATGGTAATTGGCACCCGTCAGAGATAGTTTTGGAAGATACAAAGGAGTGGACTATCATGCTTGATCGGGGTTTAGAACACTACAGAATTGTCTTTACAATATGGACAAAACAGTACTAGCTACCAAGACTTGCTCCTATCCAAGATTGACAACGCATGGCCTTGGGAGCACGAAGGCCACAACTAGACAACAATTAATGTACGTTCTGACCCTGGTAGTTCATTATTAACGTGTTGGATTGGTGCCGTGTCTGAAACCATCAAAATTTGGTTTTAGAGGGTGCTATTTTTGGGTCAACAAGTTTGAAATCATCAAAATTTGTCTTTTAAATATGTTAATTTTGAATTGTAAATGAGTTGACGGATCAAATTAACGTGTTAGGTTCGTATCGTATTAGACATTATTAGCCATATCGTATGTTATATAAGCACACAACATCAGACTTGTACGTATCGCATGTGGGAGATACAATTTTTTTGTCAAAATATCTCGTGTAACATTCAAAATAAGGGTTTTTATAATTAGGTAAATTATTATTATTATTATTACCTTTACAATTAATAGTAGACATGTTCAGAAATTTTGAGAAATGACTGTTTCCTCTTACCAGGAATCTGGTTAGTTTTATTATTTGAATGAAACTATGGTATAATAAGTCAGAAGTTTGAATATTGGCTAATTGTGGACCACACATAATTATATTAGTAAAGGTAGTAAGAGTAAAAAATTTGGAAGTGAACTCTTTTTCTATTGGAAAAATATATATTTTTCAAAGTGGACTCTTCTAAAAGAACAGAAGGAATATTTCTCTCTGTCCATTCAAAAGAAAAAAAAGGTCCTGTTTTGTAAACATTTTTTTTCTAATAAAAGAGTTTTATTTATGTTTTTTTACGTCATATATTCTTACTAATATGATAATTTGTGGTCTATAGTCTACCCGTATTTAGAAACTAAGGTTATAAGTTAAAACAGTGTCAAATTATTTTAGGTATTGTACCTTTTACTTTCAAAAAGTTGTACCTTTGAGAAATATTGAACTATTTATATGAGACAAAGTATACTCCGTATGGTATGCTTTTTGAAAGGTGTTTTGAATTTTAAAATTATTAAAATTATATTAGAAATATAAAAAAGTGTTTGGGAAATGTAAAAAAGTATTTGGAAAATATAAAAAGGTGTATTGAAATTGATGAGAAATTATTACAAAATGAAAGTGAGAGTGAAATGAGATGAAAAAAAAAGTTGCCATACGGGGTCTATTATTCATCTAATTGAGTGATAAAAAAATTAACTTTTTCAACAAATAACAATTAACAAGCATAAAAATAAAATAAAAAATAATTCCTGCTTTCAGTGAAATGAGAAACTTTTATCTAATGAGCTTGCTTGTGACTTGTGTGGAGGAAGTTTAATTAAGGCCCTGTTTGGTATCACAACTCAAACCGTGATTTGAGTTTCATTTTGATTTTATAATATTAAAATTATATTGGCAATGTAAAAAGGTGTGTCGAAAATGTAAAAAGATTTATTGAAAATGTAAAAAGGCTTATTGAAAATAATGAAAAACTATTATAAAATCAAAATAAAACTCAAACCGTGATTTGAGTTTTGATACAAAACGGCCTAATTGTCGCCTTACAAAATTCCTTTTCCTGTTTTTAACGAGTCTTTTATCTTAAGCGTTTGATGTTACTACCCTTAATATTTCACCAGTTAAATTACATTCATGCGTTTTGTCAATATTTGTATAATTGCAATATATGAGAGCCTAAACTTGATACACTAGAAGAAAAACTAAACATTTGATACACTAGAAGAAAAACTAAACATGCGATATATTAGAGGTTAAATTCATAACCGTAATACATCAATAGCTAAACTCGATATACCATAGTCTAAACTCAATACGCTTATTTTCATTATAACACAACCGCGATCTGAAAGACTAAATTTGATACGAGAGTCAAGTGTGTCATATACAAATTTTTGCATTCATTTTTACGCCTAAAATTTGATAACTCGTTAACAATACCCGCAGATATTGTTCACCCTTATTAGATATCTTGAAAAAAAATATTACTGGTTCTCTTTTCAACTATCTTGAATGGAGTATTATTACTCTTTTCAAATATCTACTTGAAGAGAGTATTACAAAATACTTGAAGAGAATAATTTTGATAATCTCTTCAAATGTTTTACTTGAACAGAGTACTACAAGATACTTGAAGAAAGAATTACCGATACTCTTTTCAAGTATATACTACTCTCTTTAAGTATTAACTTGAAGACAGTATTAATGACACTCTCTTCAAGTATTTCGAATAGAGTAGTAATACTATTTTCAAACTACTTGAAGAGAGTATCACTAATGCTCTCTGTAAGTAGCTCGAATAGGGTGTTAATACTCTTTTCAAGTAGAAGAGAGTATTACTGTTAGATTATTGATTCTCTATTAAGTAACTTGAAAAGAGTATTACTACTTTATTTGACATACTTGAAAAGCGAATTACTAATACTCTCTTCAAGATACTTGATGATAGTATTACTGATAATTGTGAACTCAATACCACTGGTATTGTTTACAAGTATCAAATTTATTTATTTTTAATTCTTAAAGTGATACTTGAATAGAGTGTTACTGATACGAACTCCATGAACAGTACAACCAGTAATGTTCACAAGTATAATTTTTTTTTTTAAACATTGAAGTCATACTTGAACAAATATCATTTTTATTTTGTTCAATTATTAGTTTTCTTTATTTAGAAAAAAAAAAAAACACTCACACACAAATGCATATTGAATGCATGAATAGGTTCATGCACGCGCGCGTTGACGTCTAATGCATGAATCCATTTCATGCAAGACCATGTCATATTATAAAAATGTAGACAAATAATGACCAAATATATTGGTACTTTATTTTTATTGATATGTCGAACTAAAAATATGAGTGGAACAAATGTATACAATAATTTTGTTATATTCTTTTTATTTGACTTAGCAGTTTTACTGGAATTAATTACAAGCAAAACACAATACTCAATCACAAAACACGGCCGAGGTCTTAGCAACACAGACGAATACGGAAAATTGTTGGGATTTGTTCATTTAAGCTCTGTTCTTTTAGTGACTCAAACGAGAAATTTTTTGTTTAGGGAAAGAATTTTTTTTTGGAGAGAATTTAGTTTAGGGATTTGTGTAGGAAAGAGAAGAAAAAGTATAATGATTATGTTAGGTTTTGAATTTATATGAGTGGGAATTTAAAGGAAATTTTGAAATTTGAATTTTAAGTTTAGTAAAAATGATGTTGTTTATTTATGTAAAATTTTTGAGGCAAAAGTGATGATTTTCCTAGAATGTAATGGAAACAAACAGAGCCTTAAAATTATAAGTACGAGCAAGTATCGTTTAAAATTTTTGAGGCAAAAGTGATGATTTTCCTAGAATGTAATGGAAACAAATAGAGCCTTAAAATTATAAGTACGAGCAAGTATCATTTAAAATTATTTTAAAATCAAAACCTTGTTTGGCACGGTTTCAAAACTTTGTTCTGCAAAACCTTATTTTGAAAATAAAATTCTTTCTTTGAACACCAAAAATTATTATTTTTTCTAAACTTAAATCTTGAGAGAAATTTTGTCTCTTACCTACTATCTTGCCAAACAAAATTTTTAAAAAACTGATATCCAAAAGTCCTTTACTAAATATAGTTTTTAAAAACAACTTTGAAAACCTATTCGGTTGCTTGTTTTTAAAAACATGTTTTCCGAATCCTCTCTCAAAACCTTGTAACGAAAATCCCTAAACTCTTTGAAGCCATGTGTATTTTTAAATGAGCAACTTTGCCGAATACTAGTTGAATTCTACCCAGACACAAACTATCTCTAATAGAGTCCTTGCCCGACTCTCTTGCGGCTTTACTCTTAGCCTTTCTTGATTCCTGCCCAAAGAGTTCTTCCCGTGAAAAGGTCTCGGACTCTTTGGTTTCCAAATAGGAAACAATTAGTTTCAAGGCCTTGTGGGCTAGTATTCTTTGGGCTGGATATCGGCCAGCCCCTGTCCTATGAGTATGCTATAATATAAATTACTTAAGTAGCTTATACCCCGTTTGGTAAATAGACTCAAACCATGATTTGAGTTTCGTTTCGATTTTATAATATTAAAGTTACATTGGAAATGTAAAAAAGTTTATTGGAAATGTAAAAAGACTTATTGGGAATAACGAAAAACTATTATAAAATCAAAATGAGGCGCAAACCATGGTTGAGTCTCTTTACCAAGCAAGCCTTCAACTCTAAAAGATCTAGAAGATTAGAAGTGATATTTTTCAAGAGTTGTATTGTTACTCTTCAGAATTAGCATGATATTTTTCAAGAGTTGTATTGTTACTCTTCAGAATTAGCATTTCGCAAGAAAAGGAAATTAAAAGAAAAAGAAATTTAAAAATGCTACCTCTGAAGAGTAGAAATTTTACTCTATAAGAATACAAGTACTACACTTGAAGAGTATCACTACTACTCTTTAGAAGTAGCATTTAAGAAGAAATGGACAATAAAAAAAAAAAAATTTAAGAAAAAGTAACTTCATAAGAGTATAAGTGCTACTGTAGAAGAATAAAGTGTTACTCTTAAAGAATAACGTTGCTACTCTTTAGGAGTAGCACTTCAGAAGAAATGGGAAAAAAATAATTCAAAAGGACTATTTTCGAGGAGTATAAATGCTACTCTAAAAGAGTAAAGTACTACTTTTAAAGACTAAACACTGCTATTATTCAGAAATAGAGCTTAAGAAGAAAATGAAATTTTTTATGAAAAAAAAATATAAATGTTACTTCAGAACAGTATAAGTGTTACTCTAGAAAAAGTAAAATTCCACTCTTAAAGTTGCTACTCTTCATAAGTCGCACTTAAAAAGAAAATGAAACTTAAAACCCAAACTGAAATTTTGACCAAATCTTACTATTTTCATGTAGCACATGAGCTATTAAAAACCAAGTTAAGGGGTAAAAGTCATTTAACCTTTTATTTTGTGTTTGTGGTCCTATCAATGTGTGTAAATGTCATGCGTTAGTCGAAAATAAATTGTCAACTTGCGTTTGAGATAATTTCATAACTAATAGTATTCATATTTATTTAAGGGATAAAAAAAAAAAATCTAACCAAAAACAAAAAGAGACAATGGCACAAAGTAAAGCACCAATTCAGCGATTCATCAATAAATAAATAAAAAATAAAAAAGGGACTATATCACTATACTACCCGGAAACAGATCTTTACTGACAAACCTCTTTAGTGACAACATTGGGACTCTAGTGACAATTTAGTGATAAGTTTTTCAAAAGTCATCACTTTAAGCTTTCTTTGTTGTAGATATACTATATATTGTAAGGAATATAATTTTTTTTTTTTTTATGTTGTAAAGAATATGATTCAAATCCACATCAAAATTTATATTCATAAGGCACTTAACTATGAACTAAGTAAAGGGCAAAAAGTGTATACAAAATAATCTCATCAATCATTAACACATAACTCGGTATGTCATTAGTGTTTGAACTACTATATGAATTATATTTTATGACAATTTTTTTATTATTTTGAAATGTTTTACATTTTAATATTATTAAAATCAATCAAAACCAAAATTTGAATTAAACATTGATTCTATATATATGGACTAAACCACAATGTTTAAAGAAGACTTGCATTTGATGGCATGTGCTATATACGAGCATGAGGTTTAACCGATTACGCGGTCCATGCTATGAAAATTGGAAAACCATAACAGGGTTCTCGGTAGCTTTTAAACCATTTAAGGTTCATATGAACAAAAAATGAAAAATAAATGTTAAATTATTTTGTTCACCCTTAATTTAACTTGAAACAACTCATGTGTTAGTCAAAAATAACTCAAATATTATTAGAATTTGGATTTTTGAAACTAGTTTTTCAAGTTAAGGGACCAAATGAAACAATTTTAAAGGACTAAATTGAAACAACATCCCAATTTAGAAGACCAAGAGAGTAATTTAACCAAAATATAAAGATAAAACTGAAAAGAGATCATTTTAAATAGATGGAATAACACTTATTTTGTAACAAAAACAACTCTATGAAAATGACATTTATTGTAAAACGAAGTATACATGATTTGTTATGAACTCTTATATATCTTGCAGGCCCTTTAAAATTGTCTTCTTAACTTGCTCAAACCCATCACGATCTACTGATCAGTTTCCCCTGAATAATGCACTCACCTTCAAGAATTAATCAATATCATTAAAGGTCAAGCTTAAAATAAGCAAAACCGAAACTAAGGGCATGTTGTTTTTTATTGTTTTGAAAACATGTTTTAAGAAAATAGTTTTATAATGTAAAATGTGTATTGAAAATATAAAAAAATTATAGTTCAATAATAAAAAGTTGTATTCATGAAAATATTAAATTTACTGTTGAAACTAAAACCAAAACAAAAATCAAAACCAAAAGAACAGGCCAGAGAAGTACCTGATAGTCTCTTTGGATGAACAAAAAATTACGATCGATTGAAGTCACAAAGTCAAATCCAAAAGAGAATTAAAATCACCTCCTATCTTCAAGAAGCAAAATGGTATCATGCACAATGGCTATTTTATTTCATTTTTTGAAACCAGCACAATGGCTATATATACAACCACTTTAATGAGATCGATGACTACCCAAACAACGCCTGGATTCTAGACTACATGAAGATTTGTTATTTGACACTTCATAAGTTATAACGCCACTAATGAAATGGCTTATGATGCAATAAAAGAACAAGGTATCTATATCTAGCGGCGACGGAATCAGAAAGAAATCCTTAAGGAATCTTAAATATGAATGATTGTTTTTGAAAATTAAATACGTATACAATAAATAACGAAATCAATAATATATACTATTAACGAAATCACCTTGTTCTTTCGTTGCATTGTATGTCATTTCATTAGTGGCGTTATAAAGTGCTAGATAGCAAATTTTCATGTAGTCTCGAAAGCCAGCCATTACTTCAACATTCCACCTGAAATGCCCAATTAAAGAGAGTAAAATTTTTCCATTCGAGCTCAAGTCCTCTCCCTAACTGTTCGCGTACCACTATTTGATCGATGTTGATCTCACTAAACTGTGCTCTTATATAGTTGCAGCAAGCGTTATTGGATTAGAATATACAATAGCAAAGATGACTACGTGTATATATAGGACGTCATCACATGAAGTCATGAACAGCCTAGCAAATAATATTATTATTGATTGGTGGACGTCCAAGTCTTCCATATAACGAAACACGTTTTCATCACTTTAAACACTTCCAAATAATGAATCTTGCATTCCTTTCACTGGAAACTCAATTTCATCACGACTCTTCTGCCTTTTATTAATTTAATTAAATTTTTTTTTAAAAAAAGAAAAACTGTTTTCAACAGGAAGGAGTCGGGACCATTCAACAACGTATGTATCCAATTTGTTTGTAGGTCATAAATTAGGTATATGCTTTTGAGAAATTTTGTTATGCATCCTCCGTAGCATAAATTGACAATATGTATACGTAGCATGTAATATTTAATGACAAAAGGATAAATATTTAGTCAAAGTGATGAAGAAAATAGGAGTTATATATATATATATATATATATATTTGCTTATTTTAATTCTAATTCATCTTCTGCACTAAAAAAATATATGCAATAGTTGTATAGAATAATTTTTCCTAACACTATATGTAGAATGTTATACATATCCCTATCATTATGTTATGTATATGTACAAAAAATTTATCCCTATCTAATCAAACAATTAATACTCTTTAATTGTTTGCTAACCAGAAATAGAAACAATAATTTTCTTACCATATTTATCACTATTAATTGTTAACTAACCAATATGAGTGGGGAATGGGAATGGTCGATCTAATAGCAATCCTTATCAAATACTCTCTCTATCATTTAAAGAAAAAAAATATCCCCAAAAGAAATTTTAATTTTTTTTCTTCTTTCAAACACAAATTCTAAAAAGAAATTTTCTCCATAAATTATTCATTTTTTAAAACAAAAATTTCTGCTTTTGATAGAAGAGTAAACATATTTAATTTTCTAGAAGAATTATTATATTGGTACAGAATGAGTAATAGGTAACCAATTCCAATTTCCACCAGAATTTCAGACATTGTTCGGTTATAGTGGGCTTTTTCAAGGCGTGTCATGATTTGCTTTAAGTTTAAAGGGCAATGTTCATTCTTCTTCAAATGTTGGATTGCATTTCTGCATACAATTATATATATATATATATATATATATAGATATATATATTAATATTACATTTGCCAGGAAAGAGAAATTCAGACTAAACTGATCAATTAAGTAATTAAACAGCTAGCATGAGTTCCCTTCCAAACTTTCAAAAAAGTATGGCCCTTTGATGTTATTAAAGCTTTGCAGTAGTCCAGTTGTTTTTTTTTTATATAAAATAAAAACAATGTAGCCTCCTGACAGTATAACATTCATCACTATATCTATCGTGACTCACACGATGTAGCCTCCTGATAGTATAACAATCAATGATCCGGGCTATTTAAATCGATAGGTGCACTGCATATTTTTTGACCGGCAACTCCAGAAATACATCCCTGAGTTTCAAACTCAGGATCTAAACCCCAAAAGGCACTTAAGTCCCCTTTAGATAACCAACTTCTAGTAGCCCAGTTGGTGTCCACATCATTCCATTACCTTTTTTTCTGAGGTATGAAATGATGTGAACATCTTGTGCTTTCATTGCATCGGAAGCCATTTCATTAGTGGCGTTATAAAGTGTTAGACAACAAATTTTCATATAGTCTTGAAAGCTAGCCTATTCAACATTCTACCTGAAATACCAACCAGAGAGACAGTAAACAAATTTACATGAGATCGAATCCTCTGTATCACTATTTGTGCACCACCCTTTTGGTATTTTTCTCTCATTCCATGTTTTTGTTCTAAGGAAATAGTTGTTTGGCCCATTAGAAAGCCTTTGGAGAATGAAGAGATCACTCAACTGTGTTCTCACATAGCTCCAGCAAGCGTTATTGGATTAGAGGATACAATAACAAAGATGACTATATTATATAGAGTGAAATGCACCAAATACCACTTAACTATCGACTTTTGCAAAAAATACCATTTTCTTTTAAAAACTGCAATTACAAGCACTTTACTTTCAAAATGTGCGAAAACTACCACTCTGTTAGTCAATTCCGTTAAGTGGCTAACAGTAAAAAAAAAAGACAGGGGCAAAATCGTCATTTTACATGTTGTGGCACTGTTTATCATCTTCCCCAAAAATTTTCCGGCACTGTTCATAGCCAATTTTTTCCGGCACTGTTCCCGCGACCTCTTCTTCTTCTTCTTCTTCCCATGGAATTCACTGCCAGCAATGCCCGTAACTAGAACCCTAAAACCTCAGGAACCTTAACTTCCTTCACATGTTTGGCCACGTGGTCCGGCCCACTTCCGCAGTCACATTCTGTTTCTGTGTCGTAATAGTCGAGTTTTAGTTAGAGCAAACACCTGCCAATGGGATTTTTTAGTTATGGAAATTAGCCCAGAAAAGCTAGAGGCCCGTTGTAATTTGTCGTTTGAAGTTTTGCTTGCTTATCCAAGAAAGCCAAATTCTCCAGCACCTCCGCCACTGTCGCCGCCGTAAACAAAGATCACAAAATCAACACTCCGATCAATTCAATTAATGCTATGATTGATTGATTAATTAATTAATAAGAAGAAGATCCCATTCATTTTCCCGAGGACGCGAAGAGCGAGCAGCATGTGTTGTTCGAGTTTCCCAAGGTTGAGGAAATTAATGTGCATGGAAGGTGTTTGATTAATTACCTAGGACAAAAGACGCAGCAAGCATGCCGCCATGGCGGCCTTTCAGAGCAGCTCTGCCTCTCTAGTCTACATAGCCTTCCCATGAACCCATTTGGGTCTTCCCATGAACCCATAGAAGAAGAAGAAGAAGGGAATAGTGCCGGAAAAAATTGCCGTGCCGAAATTTTTTTGGAGAAGACGATGAACAGTGCCGCAACGTATGAAATAACGATTTTGCCCCTGTCTTTTTTTGACTGTTAGCCACTTAACGGAATTGACTAATAGAGTGGTAGTTTTCGCACATTTTGAAAGTAAAGTGCTTGTAATTGCAGTTTTTAAAGGAAAGTGGTATTTTTTGCAAAAGCCGATAGTTAAGTGGTATTTGGTGCATTTCACCCTATTTTATATATATATATATATATATATATAATATATATATATATACATCCCTATAATCACTCTTGCAATAATGAATCTTACATGCCTTTTCTGGAAACTGATTTTGATCACGACTCTTACCTCTATAAATATAATTGAAGTAAGAAAATTGTATTTAACGTGTCAGATCGGCTGATTTCACGCGTATCAATCTTATCTAATGAGTATCGTTTGTAGTTGATTTTAATCTCTGAGATATTGCATATTGAGTCTAACATTTTATGTATCACTTTTACCTACTAATTCATTGCAATTATGAGTGATTATGAGTTTATTTTATGATGTATTGTTTTTAAATAATGATGTATCGCCATTGTTAAAATAACAAGTATGATCATAAGTAGTGCACGTATCGATTTTTGATGTAGAAGTATTCTATATAGGGAAGAAAATGCATATATCGATTTTGGCTTGTAATGTATCATTTATTGATGAAAATACATATATCATTTTCAGGAGAAGAAATATTATTGTTCATCATTAAACGGTCTGACAGGAGACCCTCTCTTAATTAAATTTAAATAGCTAGTAGTTGAGATTAATATGTAGAGTTAGTCTTGTGTGATGCAAGTTTATATATGTGGCCATTGTTCACGTGAATAGTACGCTTGTTTTTCTTCTCTTTAAAATTGATACTTGACCGAAAGTAAATTGATGCTTGTGTTCACGAGTATCAAAAATACTATTTGCAAGTATCACTTAAAGGATGAACAAAAGAAATAAAAAATTAATTAAAATTTATATAAAAAAGGTGTTACTTAAGAAGAGTAGCAAGACTGATACTTTAGAAGAGTATGAATTCATCAATAGGAAAGTGATAGTGTAATTCTATTTCATGGAGAATCAGTTAACAGTAAATGATACGTGAGTACTTCTCATTGAGTATGAGTTTTTTCTTTTTTTCTTTCTTTCAGGTAACATCCTATTAAGTGGCTAGGTGGACATGGAGTATGAATTAACTTTAACTGTTATTTTGTCAACATTAAAGTGATATGCGAGTATGTCAAGAAAAGAGAAGAAAAAAGAAAAATGATATGCGTGGATGGATGTATAAACCCATTTCATATGAGTTTTTGGGTATGGGTTTGGCTAGCTTTTGGAATTGTGATTCAATTAGGAAATTAGTTTCTTTGGGCTTTTCTCAAATTTTCTTTTCTTTAGTCTTTTAGTTATAAGTAATTTTTAATTTAGGCATATTTTTGATAGGATTATCCTTTTTAAGTGCCATTTTTCCATTAGTATTTTCTTTGGGTCCTAAACCAGGACAAAAACCTTTAAATATAGGATGAAGAGATAATATTTTTATAACTTCATACCCATTTCACCCATGCCCCCTCCCTCCCCGTTGCCGCCTCCAGAATTTCAACTTTGTTTTTAATTAGAGCCTAAACCCGAAAAACGAAATATATAAACTGACTAATTTTAGTAGTTGAGTGACTAAAAGTGAACTATTGATGAGTAAATTTTTGTGGTTATGTATGTAATTTTCTCTAACTTCTATAGAGAAAATTTACATATACTCTTTCAATTATTTATTTGACATGAAATTAGGCATCATAATTGTACAATATTGAGCTAATCACTAAAAACATCCCTCACATTTTGACAAGTGATCCTTTTAGTCATCACATTTTTAATGCTTCACATTTTTTAAACTGAATTTTTTAATACTTTGTTGAGATTTCATCTATTTTTCTGTTAAAAGAAAAATTCATGGGCATATCACATTACCATTTTATGAAAGATAAAATTGTCACTTCGAATTATCAACTCTTTTTATTTTTATTTTTTATATAGCAGAAACAGAATAAAAGAACTCTATATTAAACTCGAAAGTCAACATTAAATAAATGGTTGCTCACTGTTGCAACGGGTTATTGTGTGATTACATGTCAATACAACTTCATATAAAAAATATAAAAAAGTTGCAAATAAGAAATGTAATTTGTTGAACCTCCATGTCAGGGATATGAATTATAAATTTCAAGAAGAACAATAATCCAAATCAGATACAGAGGATTAAAGGAAAAGAATGGAGAAGAACAAAAACAACAAGGGTTAATGCGAGCTGCCAGCACTTATAAACCCCTAGCAGCACAGTGCCACGTACACATTCAAAGCTGGAATCTTACATACGTGCTAAACTACCAAAATAATACCGTTCCCTTAACTGTAATTTACCAATTTAATTCTTTAACTAATAACCTTGACACTCCATTGCAGCTTGTAGTTCGTTTGATGACCCAACAACAAAGAAATGCAAATGCTAAAAATGTTTTTAAAAAAAATAAATTGTTAAGCTATACATAAGCGTATCTTTTGCGCATTACTTTGAGTTTGAGTGTTAAAACGAATGTAAAAACTTGTATGCTACATGCTAGATCATCCTATGATAAGTGTTCTTACTATTATTATTATTTTTGAAAATGTTTGTATTGAATTTTGTTTGAAAAGTATTGCTTGTAGGTTATGAAAGTACACATATCACCTATAGCTCTCATGTATCGTATGTAACTGTTGGTGTATCATTGTTATACGGGTGTTATGCTGAAGTATCACATGTAGTCTTGATGTAACTTCCATTTTTAATGTGTGTGTGTGTATATTTCTAGTGAAAAACTATTAAAAAAAAATTTAAAGGTTAAAATATTGTGTATATATAGCCTCTGATGTATCGCGTACTGCTTATAACCTCGGACATATCCTCAGTTTTAAAAAGTATCCTGCGTGAAAAGAAAAGTATAACTTGTTTAAAGAGAAACAAGAAAAAAAAAAAAAAAAAGGAAAAAGAAGAAGAATATCTTGTCTCTTAAAAAAAAAGGTATCATCTCTTGTCAAACCATCAGACAGAATACATAAGAAGTAAAATTCAGTCCGCGATACATGATCTAAATTTACTACGCCATACATGAGAGGCTTAACTTGATACACAATAGTTCAACTGAAAAACCCGCTATATCATAAGTCAAAATTAATACGCAATATATTAAAGACTAAATACGCATGTTTCCATAATATTCACGCAATTCTTTCGAACTTAAACTCAATACGTAAACTGTCGAACTGCCAGATCAATCGTATATAAAATTTTACAATAAGTTATATATACCATTCATCTCCCACCAAATTCCTGCAACAAAATTTGCTCTGTTGTGGAATGACACCCAGAGTACAACTCTGTCTGAGAAGGATCAAATCTCATTGACAGTTTAGCAACCGGGTCTTCATTCTCTATGGAGTAAACCTCAACAGCTCGAACGAGAAATTTCTGAGCTTCCATTCCCAATGCCTCAAGTTCCCTTCGTACGTCTTTCATACATGGCCTATCCTCTCCTTTCACACTTTTGGCTATTTTAACCTATTGTTACCTGTTTTCAATAGTCAATACTCAAGTCAACGGCACTATATACAAAATAAAAAAAATTTATGAGCTAACTCTGTACGTAGCGTCTATTTTTAGGGATAAAATTTTGTAAACAGGTTAAAAGTTTTTTGTTTCTTGAAAAATCCCTTCTTACCACTGGAGTACTGACCGAAGAGAACATGCAATAATAGGTTAAAATAGTTAAAAGTGTAAAATCATACATGAAAAATGGCTTTATTGCAACGACTTAAACAAAAGTATGATTTTCCTTCCAAAATTGTTACCATATTTTCGTGAAGTTCCAAGTTTTGTCATGATATAAAAAATACTCGCTAAAAAATGTCATTGTACTTTTTAGAACAGGTAAAAAAAAGGTCATTTTGGCTGTTAATCCGTTTGGAGTGGCGGAACTGACATGATGAGAGTCTCACATGACATTTGTTAGGGCATTTTTGTCTGAGTGAACAGAAAATAAAATTTTAAAAAAGTAAAAGTTTGAACACTATTCATCTTCTTCCTCAATCATCTATGAATTATTTTTGATCTTTATTGATTAATCTGTCTTAAATTTCAAATTCTTCCAAACTACTAATTAAATGGGTCATAATAAAAAAATTGCTCGCCATGGTTGAATTTATTTTTGTTAAGTGTTGCGCCAGTCACATAATTTGATACCCATCTTTTCTTCTTCCAACAAAGTTTGATGAAGTTATGAAACACCAGCCATGGTTAATCAAAAACCATGGGAGCCTGCAGAAATTCTTGATTTTAAGAATTTGACGACTTAGGTTTTGAGTTACTATTTGAACTAATGCTCCACTATTAGCCGCAGACTGATTATTGCTTCTTCTTCTATATGATGACATAAATAGAGAAGTTGAGTAAATCTAAGGGTTCAGATTGATTTGTTGGTCGTCCTCCCCATATAACGGCTGAGATTTATTCTGATTGAAGCTACATTACTTTTTGGGGTTTTCCTTTGGTTTTTGCGTTGTTTTGCACCTCTTTTCATTCTTCCTATTTAGTCATGGCACCATATCAATACAGTCAACTTAATGGAGAAACAGATTCCCAAAGTTACATACGCAGCCTATGCACATGATTCTTTGTCTCCATTTTATAATTGAAGTATGTGTATTATTTTATTTTTAAATAAAATATTCATAGTATGGACTTCTAAATTCAATAAAAATCTTCCTTTTTTCCTTCTGTTATGTGTCTCATAATTTTATCAGGTGTACCATTGTTGGTGAAATATGGTTTTGAAATAATTCTTTCTGAGTATTAATGGTATTCGGTCATTTATGTATATATTCCATATTTAAATTAATAACTTCACCATAACTATGATTTTCTTTTAATAGTATAGGGCACCACGCACCTCCACTAGTGTTTCAATAAAGATTATATTTCATTACTTGGGAAAATTATTAATACAACTTTGAATAATTTGATATGATGATAATCAGATACTAACAGTTGAAAATAAACTAAATCAAACCTATACAGATATAAATAACTAATAATATGTATAGATCTAACTAGAACAAAAAAATTAATTACATCGCGCTGGACAAATCATGTACCAATGTATAAATTCAATCTCGAATCCGTTACTAATATTTTGAAGAAAGGGCACCACGCACCTCCACTAGTGTTTCAATAAAGATTATATTTCATTACTTCGGAAAATTATTAATACAACTTTGAATAATTTGATATGATGATAATCAGATACTAACAGTTGATAACTACTACTCCATTCGTCCCATTCAAAAATACTAAATTATTGGACCAACGCACTATAATGGAGGAAAAAAAATTCATTTTGAAGATCGTCACCAGCCAAAAGAACAGTTGATATAGAAACTGTATCTTAATTGTACTCCCTCGTCCATTTAAAAAGTCATATTTCAAAAAGGATTTTTTGTGTCACTAAAAAATTCTGTGTTTCTATTTATTTACATTCTAAATCGTTACTAATATAATAAGGCGCAAAAACTTGTATACAACGGGTTCATACACGTGAGGAGATTTACCACCTCATCAACGCGCATTTTTATTTTTATTTTTTTGCAAGCTTGTTTATCAGTTTAATGTTGAAGAAATAGCCGTTAAAATTAACCCATACTCCTTGAGCTGAGCAAATATCACATATCAGTTTAGTGTTTACAAAGTATCAGTTAAAATTAACTCATATTTCATGAGCAAAACTTGCGTATCTGTTTACTGTTGACGAAGTAGCTCTAATTAGTAGTAGAAATTGTTTGATGATGTTAGAAGAATTTCAAATTTAAAACAGATTACTCAATAAAGATCACAAATAATTCATAGATGATGGAGGAAAAAATGAATAGTGTTCAAATTTTTACTTTTTTATTTTATTTTATTTGTTGTTCACTTAGACCAAAATGCCCCTACAAATGTAATGTAAGACGCGTGTGATGTCAATTCTGTCACTCCAAACGGATTAACGGCCAAAATGACCTTCTTTTTCACCTGTTTTTTTTTTTTTTTTCCACCTATTTTAAAACGTATGATGACATTTTTTTCACGATTTTTTTATTTTTTATTTTTTGCATGACCAAACTTTGAACTTCACGAAGTATGATAACATTTTAGGCAAGAGAAATTACACTGTTGGCCACTTTTATTTGGGGTCGTTACACTTTTGGTTACTTTTATTTAAGTCATTGCAAGAAAGCCATATTTGTATATATATGGTATTACAGTTTTAGCTATTTTAACCTATTATTATATATTCTCTCTCGTCAGCACTCCAGTCAATAGTAATAAGGGGTTTTTTTTACGAAACAAAAAACTTTTAGTGCCTAAATATGAATTCCAAATTTTTTTCCAAATAATAGATGCTACAGAATTAGCCTATAAAAGTTTTTTATTTTGTACATATCACCGTCGATTGGGACAAGGACCGTTGAAAACATATAATAACAAGTTAAACAAGTTAAATTAATGGCCAAACGTTAAAAATCATGCATACAAAAATGATTTTTTTTGCAACGTCTGAAACAAAAGTTACCAAAAGACTAATGTACCCCAAACAAATCAATTCCGGATGTTTTAGATTCCTTGGAAATCAATTCCACTACTTCGAAGAATTTGGAAGATTCAAATGGATTCCTCCTTCTCCATTTGGCATATCTTGAGAGAAGCAAATTTAGTGGTGGATGCACTAGCCATGCCAGGGTAGCAGAGCAAGCAGCTAGCATCTCACATTGACTTATCTTGCTTCTCAAGTGGTTTAATCTGCTTAGATAGATTAGGTTTTCCTACCATTCGATTAGCTCACGACTTATAATTGTTGTATTTCTTTGCTTTTATTGATTTTGGGATCTGCATTTTGCACCACTCTATGCCTTGAGGTAAGGTTTATTATGTTTCCTCAAACTTCTTTTACCAAATTTTTAACAAAAGATTCTCATGACCTCAACCACTTAATGATTTTAATGGTCTGTTTTCATAGAAGAAAAAAGAACTAAGAAAGAAAACAGTCCATTGAGCAAAACTAATTATTAGGATTTGGGTGAAGGCGAATAGTACTGATATATCCGGTAAAATACCATAAATCGACAAGAAGGTAAAATAACTAATTATATTGGAGAAAGCAATGCAATTCAACTTTACAAACAAAGTTTCACAACATATTTAAGACGTATGAAAACAACAAAGTCCATACATACGTTAGATTTGACTTTAGTTTGCATTAGCTTTCTTGCTTTATCATTTGCATCATGCATATTGTATTTTCAGAAGTAAGGTACATTACGTCCCCTTCCGTTTTTACAACATTTGAATTTTAATAAAGGGTCAACATTTAACCCACTTAATTGGCTTTTACCAAAAAAAAAAAAAAAAAAAAGAAAAAAAAAGACGTATAAATACTTATTTCAACCATGGCAAACACCAATATGCCACAACAATTAATATTAGAAATAATTTATCAGCACTAATTGGATCATATATCCACTTTTTTTATTCGGTTTATTCTCTTATAGCGAGAGGTGGAGTCTACGTGTCACTTCCACGACCCATAAATTCATTAATATAAAAGAGTACAAAGCATTGGATATATAGAACTCCAAATACGTAAAATATTGTGTCTACTTGTAGAACTCCATGACCCACAAGTTACAGACAAAGCATTCAAGCTTTATACCTTCAAATCCAGCTTTCAAAGCCAAGTTAAGAAACTCCTCTTCAGTTCTTTCTTTTCCTGCTCCTACTTCAGCTATCATTACCAAATCGAATTGGCAAGTGGTTTTTGAAAATACACTAGTATCTGGAATCACCGGAAGAAGGGCATCAACCACTATTACTTTTCCATTTTTCGGTAGCGCCTTGTAACAATTCTTCAGCAGTTTCAAGCAATGATCATCGTCCCAATCATGAAGTATCCACTACAAATTTATTAATCAGCTTGCAGATTAATTAATTGAATTCATGAATGCATGGTGTTAAACGTATACTTCCTCCATCGTATATAAATGGTCCATTTTAAAAATAATTTGTTGTCCTACTAAAGGAGTTCGGTTTTAATTTATTTACGTTACATATCCTTATTAATATATAGTAATGCATGATCAACGTACACTTAAACTTAGAAAGTAAGGATATAAATGAAATATATAGTACCAAATTACTTATTTAAATGTTGCACCTTAACATCCATAATAAATTGTACATTTTTCAAATCAGAGAATTTTAATAGGAGGAGGGAGTATAGATTTTCTCAATATATTTCAAAACAATCTGAACATATTTATAATACCTTCATAAAGATAGCATCTCCAGATTGAACACTTTCAAACATGTCTCTGGCGATGTGTTTAACTCCTGCAATAATATATATATATATGGTATAGTGGTGAAAAGATGGAAGAATTTTATGAAACCAACCAAATAGTATTAGCTGATCTCTGTGCTATAGTAAAAGAGTCTAGTGGTACAATTTGTTATATACGAGTCACAAGGTACAAGACTCTTCTAATAAGACCTAAAGATTGAGTACAATTAACTAACTAAGATTTTGAGAAAAAATAGCATGATATATACCAGGTAGGCGAAAGCATGTTGTATAATATGTGGGAAATTGAAATTAATACCCCTGAGATTCGAATATTTAGTTGTAATAACATCTAGCGTAGCTCCAACGCCACCAGCAACATCTACCAAAGTTTCAAGATGCTCGAATCCTTTGTATTTTTTGAGAATTCTGTCTATCACGATAGTTGTGTGACTGATCATTGCTTTGAAAAACTGAAACATCCACCACAACGGGACACTTGAAAACTTGTCTATATTGGTAAGATTATCAGAAAAAAACTGAAAAGCTGCATCTTGAATCACAAAACCGTAGCTGCAAGGATTGAAATCCGAGACATAACTGTGGTTGTAATAACTGTCAAGTGTGACATTGATTTTCCAAGCTCCATTAGGTAAAGAAGTCTTTTTTATATTCACAAATAATACATTTTCATCAGAGCGAATGTTATTTTTTTGAGAATAGCAATCATATCCCCCGTGATTCCAGATACATAACTGAACGATGTTGGAGGGTCGAAATCATTGGAAGAGTTGCACTGGACGAGGAAATGTTGATTGAGGTAACAACCTTCTCTGGTACCAAACGGAAATGGAATGCTTACATTACCCCAGTAGTTCTCGCAGCCATTTTTTGCTATAGGAAATGGTGAAGAAGGATGAATTATCAAGGAAAAAACTAGGAAAATAGGTATTAGAAATGGAACCGAATCCATGGAGTGAGTGATTGTTTTGTGTTTTTCCTGCTTTGCGAATCGCAAGTGTGAGTCAGTTTCGCATGGTCTGTCTCTCACTCTCTGCCTTTTTGTAGTTAATTTGGTTGGCACTCTGTGGTCAAGTCGACGCTAGTCAAGTCAAGTCAACCCTTCCAATTGGCCAATAAATTATTTTTTGATATAGGTTAGTGTTAGTGACAGAACAATTTTTAGTATATGTACAGAGCAAAAAAAAAAAAAAAAACTTTCTTACTAATTTGCCCTCAGTCTGTTCCTCTCTCTTTCCTGCTCCTCTCTTCTCGGTTTCTCCAAATTCTTCTCCCTCAATCTCACTATTCTCGCCTCATCTCTCCAACAAGTCCTGTGAAAAAAATCTGGTGGTACAAGCAAGCAATTCGGAGGCAGCGATGTGTGGTTTATGGTGTGTGCCAATTAATTTTTCAGCGCCAAATCATCCGAGGGACAAAACCCAGATGCCGATTTCACTGAGTCGGTGATGCTGCGGTCTCTACTTCATTGATGAATCTCGTAATGCCGGTATCGGCTAATAAGTTTCTCCTATTGGGAAGTGACTTGTGAGACGGTCGTTAATTGAAACCGAGTTGCCGCCGATTGTGGTACGGATTACGGAGACTACATCCTTCGATTTGATGTCATCTGAAGGAATTGAATTCAAAAGGCATAGAAGATGTAATTTAGTTAAATTTTATCTTCCATTGTTTTCTTCTTTTAACGGTGGTTGTGCTTCATTGAACCAAAAGCCAGACCATCAAAATTGTCTCCCATCGTGCCCGACATCTAGAATCCAAGAAAAAATAATGTTTCTTTTACGTTAAAACTTAGATTATATAGTATCATCCATAGCAATAGAAATTAATTTGTAAATCTGATATAGTCTTAAATATTAGGATGAAATTGGTACTGAGTTGAGTCAAAGAAAATAAACGAAAAAAAAGAAAACGAGCAGAAAGAGATTGCATAACAGTTATTGTTTGATGGTTAATTAGAAAATGGAGATACCGGAGAAGGAGAAAGGGGGAGAAAAGGAAAACCATGGATCTCCTGCAGAAAGTGGATATGAGAGAAATAAGGAGAAGAAACTAGGAGAAAGAGAAGAAACCAGTCATCACCAAATAAGGGCAAATTAGTAACAAAATAATTTTTTTACTCTGTATGTTAAAAATTGCTCTAGCGATAACATTAGCCTACAGTATATTAGTGTACATGCACAAATTATGGAAAAGAAACCGTACATGTTAATAATGAAGCCAATCATTTCCTCTAGACTTAGCAGTAAAATTTAATTTGGGATATTAAGCTCTCATCATTATGATGATTCATGTTTTAAGACATGTTTTTAAAAAATAGATCGAATGAAGAAAAATACATTAAAAATGTAAAAATTGTATTATAGATATAGAAATATATAATTGAATAGTAAAAATGTGTATTTGGGAATGATGAGATGTTAATATAAAAGTAAATTTTTAAAAATATATTTTTGAAAACATGCTAACGAACGAGCCCTTATCTTGCTTTGGTCCCTCAGCTTAATTCTTGTTTTTTTTTTTTTTTTTATCTTCATCCCTTAACTTTAATATTAATTTCTAAAATGGCTTCAAGCTCAAAATATTGCAAGATATAAGTTCTTTCTGACTAGCACATAGTTATTTTAGGTTTAATTAAAGGGCGAATAAAATGATGTAATATTTTTATTTTTCATTTTTTTTCATCTCTAATGCATTAAATCTCACGTGTTAGTCACAAAAACTTTAAATGTTATCAAAATTCCATTTTGTGGCTATATTAAAATTAATTTTCAAGTTTGTGGATGAAAATAAAATTTGTTCATGTTGGACCAGAGAGAGACATTAGCTCCGGTTGAAGGATCGAAAGACTGATTTAACCTCTAGATGCACTTGGTGATCGGGATGGGAAAGGGAAGACATCCCATTTCTGAGTTTAAAACTTGTCAACTATACATTAAAATCAAATAACGTTTTAGGCTCTGTTTTTTTTGTTTTTTAATAGAAAAAAATATACTTTTTTTTTAAGAAAAATCTCTATAACCAACACTCTTATATTTTATCATATTCAATTTTAAAATTTAAATATTCCTCTAAAATTGTACTAACATTATTGTTAAAAATAACATCATCATTACATTTTTTTTTCTCCTCTTTCCTACACTATTTCCAAAAAATTATTCTTAAAAAAAAAAAAAATTTCCTCAAGACTTCAAATCTCCTAGTTAACTTACAATCCAAACATAGCCTTAATTAGCTTCATTGCGTGTATTTTGGTGCAAATAGTGTTTTTCTTTCTGTAGGCGATTAGGAGATTTTCCTTACATAGCCCCAATTACTTTATTTTTCTAAATTTCAGGTTTTTAGTGGCCAGACGTTAATTTTTAATATTTTTCATAGTCATTATATTTTAATTTTTGTAATTTTTAAATATCTAGCATAACATTTTTTTTTTGACGTATTTATGTCAAAATAGCTCCAAACTTTTAAAATGCTTCTCTTTCTTTTGGGTTTAATTACTTTCAGCTCCCTATGTTATAAAATTTTTACACTTTGTCCCCATATATATTTTTAAATGAACACTTAACCCCTTTGACTGAGGACTAAAGCTGATTTTTTTTTTTTTCTAATCCAAAAGTCCTCCTTTTCGTTTTTAAAATCCAACCTTGATTAACTTATAAAAGGTTATATTATCCAATAGCATTTAAGCAATAATTCAACATTAATCCAGACAATCAAAATACTTTACTGAATGGAAGAGGAAACAAAAGCATTGGTGCAAATAATAACTCAAAAGCTAAGTCGTCAAATTCTTAAATTCGCCAATTTCTGCAGGCTCCCATAGTTTTGATTAACCATGGCTGATGTTTCATAACGTCATCAAACCTTGTTGGAAGTAGAAAATAGATGGGTATGTTTCACAAATTAATTTTGATTACCAAATTATGTGACTACGGCAACACCCAAAAAAAAAAAAAATTCAACCATACGGCGCAATTTTTATTTATTTATTATGGCCCATTTAATTAGTAGTAGAAATTGTTTGATGGCAGTTAGAAGAATTTAAAATTTAAGACAGATTACTCAGCAATGATCACAAATAATTCATAAATGATTGAGGAAAAAATGAGTTGTGTTCAAATTTTTACTTTTATTTTATTTTAGCTATTGTTCACGTATAAGAAAATGCCCCTATAAATGTCAAGTAAGACTCACATGATGTCAATTCTGTCACTCCAAACGGATTAACGGCCAGCCAAAGTGACATTTTTTTAAACCTATTTTAAGATGTATGATGACATTTTTTAGCAATTTTTTTAAAATTTTTTTTATCATGACCAAACTTGGAACTTCAAGAAAGTATGATAAATTTTAGGAAGGAAAAATTACACTTTTGGCCTCTTTTGTTTAGAATTGTTACATTTTTGGCTACTTTTATTTAAGTCGTTGCAAGAAAGCCATTTTTGTAGATATGGTTTTACACTTTTAGCTATTGAACCTGTTATTATATGTTATATCCTAGTGTTTTTTCACGAAACAAAAAACTTTTAGTGCCTAACTGTGATTTCCAAAATGTCATCCCCAAAAACGGATGCTAAAGAATTAGCCCATAAAAATTTCTTATTTGTTCAGAGTACCGTTGAATGGGGCATTTACCACTGAGAACAACCAATTACAGGTTAAAATGGCCAAAAGTTAAACATCATACATACAAAAATAATTTTTTTGCAACGTACGAAATAAAAGTGACAAAAAGAGTAATAACCCCAAACAAATCTATTTTGCAGGGCAAAGGTTCATTTTAGCCCCTAATATTTTGTCTAAAGGCCAAAAAAGCCCCTAAACATTTTTTTGGGTCCAAATAAGCCCCCGACCTCAAAAAATTGAACTAATTTAGCCCCTTTACATGTAAGAGCACTTTAACGGAGAGGGGCTAGTTTGACCCAATTTTGTAAACATTAAGGGTGTATTTGCACACAAATAATAACGTTAGGGGATTATTTTGGCCCAAAATAACGTTAAGGACTTATTTTGCCCAAGGTAAGACTTTAGGAGCTAAAATGAACATTTGCCCCAATTCCGCTTGTTTCAGATTCCTTGGAAATCAATTCCGCTACTTTATTTGAAGAATTTGGAAGATTCAAATGGCTTCCTCCTTCTCTCCATTCGGCATATCTTCAGAGAAGTAAATTCAGTGGGGGATGCACTAGCCAGGGTAGCAAGCGAGCATCATCTCACAGTGACCGGTAACTTATCTTGCTTCTCAAGTTTATTCTGCTTAGATAAATTAGGTTTTTCTACCATTCAATTAGCTCAGAACTTATAATTGTTTTATTTCTTTGCTTTAATTGATTTTGACATCTGCATTTTGCACTATTTTGTACCCTGAGGTAAGGTTTATTATGCCTCCCTCTGACTTTTTTAACCAAATTTTTAACAAAGGGTCCTCATACTCCTAACTACTTAATCAGATGTTCCTCTAAAAATTTAAAAAGGAAAAAGAAAGCACTCTATTGAGTAAAACTAATCATTAAAGATTTGGGTGGCACTGATATATCCTAAAAAATAACATTGATCGACAAGATGATAAAATAACTTATATTGGAGAAATCAATGCAATTCAACTTTACAAACCAAGTTTCACAACAGATATAAGACATAAATACTTATTTCAACTATGGCAAATATCAATATGCCACATGTCACTTCCATAAATTCCTTAATATGAAAAAGTGCATAGCATTGGATAGATATGCATTTATGCAAATATACGTAAAATATATATTGTGTTTACTTGTAGAACTCCATGACCCACAAGTTAGAGACAAAGCATTCAAGCTTTATCCCTTGAAATCCAGGTTTCAAAGCCAAGTTAAGAAACTCCTCTTCAGTTCTCTCTTTTCCTGCTCCGACTTCAGCTATCATTACCAAATCGATTTGGCAATTGGTTTTTGAAAATACACTAGTATCTGGAATCGCCAGAAGAAGGGCATCGACCACTATTACTTTTCCATTTTCCGGTAGCGCCTTGTAGCAATTCTTCAGCAGTTTCAAGCAATGATCATCGTCCCAATCATGAAGTATCCACTACAAATTTATTAATCAGTTTGCAGATCAATTAATTAAAAGTAATCTAGTTCAAGAATGCATGATGTTAAACATATACTCCTTGCGTCCTATATAATTTTTCCATTTTAAAAGTAATTTTTTGTCCTTCTAAAGGTGTTCGATTTAGATTTAATTACGTAGCATCTCTTTATGAATATAGTAATGCATGATCAGCGTACAATTAAACTTAGAATGTAATGAGATAAATGGAAAATATAGTACCAAATTACTTATTTTAAATGTTACACTTTAACATCCATAATAAGTTGTATATTTTTCAAAACGAACAATTTTAATGGGAGGAGGGAGTATAGATTTTCTCAAAACAATATGAACATATTTATATTACTTTCATAAAGATAGCATCTCCAGATGGAACACTTTCAAACATGTCTCCTGCGATGTGTTTGACTTCTGCAATAATACATATATATGGTATAGGCGTGAAAAGATGGAAGAATTTTATGAAACTGACTAAATAGTACTACTATCTATATTCTATTAAAAGAGTCACAAGGTGCAAGGTGAGACCGAATGATAGAGGACAATTTAGGGCCTGTTCTCTATCTTTGGTTTCAAACTAAATTTGAAAACAAGTTTTGGAAAATAATTTTATAATGTAAAAAGTGTATTGAAAATGTAAAAAATAGATGCTGAATAGTAAAAAGTTGTATTGGAAATGATGGAATATGATTAAAATATATTAAATTTACTGTTGAAACCAAAACCGTTTTCAAAACGAAACAAAAAGAACATGCCCTTAATAAGTAAGATTTGGAGAAAGATAACATGTGGAAAATGGAAATTAATACCTCTGAGATTTGGATATTTAGTTGTAATAGCACCGAGGGTAACTCCAACGCCACCAGCAACATCTACCAAAGTTTCAAGATGCTCGAATCCTTTGTATTTTCCGAGAATTCTGTCTATCACCATACATAGTTGTGTGACTGATCATTGCTTTGTTGAAGACCTCACTGAATTCGAGATTTCTTTCTGCATAATCGAATACATGTATACCATAAACCCTAGTAAATGGAACTCCTCCTTCAACATCTTCTAACTTGTACCTAATTTTTTTGTTTGGGAAAAAAAAAATCAATGAAAACAGTACAAATGTCTTTGCATTTATCCTAGGGTAAAAAAAAAAAAAAAAATCAATGAAAACAGTACATGCACCCGCATCCAATGACCATTAATCATAATGGTCATTGGAGTTGCACCCGCCTCCATTAACTCCTCACAAGGGAGGTGGGTGCGGGCCCCTCCTTCTGGAGGCGCCCGCACTGGAGGCCGGTGCACACATCGTGCACCCGCCTCCTAATGCCCTTAGGACCCGCCTTCCCTAAGCTATTTTGGTGTAGTGCCTTAGTTAATCTTAATGAAAAAAATAAAAGGGTAGGTACATAGTTAATTACCAGCTTTCGATGAAAAACTCAAGCTTAGCAAAGGGCCAAGAGAAACCCCCTTTCTGTTCCGCACAAAGTACTTGGCCACCGGTGCCAACCTGTACACCCTTTGGCCATGGCTGTCGACAGAGCCGGTCAGCATGGAGTGGCTAACCAGGAGGAGCAACATCCGATCAAGCACCGCGGCATCTGGATTGTTAATCGGTTTATCAGGATGAGAAGACAAGTGGTCAGCAATTTGGGAAGGAGAGAGTTGGCACCGAACCCAGCTCCGGCAATGATCTCAAACAAGTTTAGCCGGACAGCGGCCAACAACACCATCGGAAGCGAAAGGTGTGTGGCTAACTGCAATGCGTAAGAGAAGTGATGCTCTTCTTCTTGTGGATCATTAGTATTTTCTGCAGTTTTTTGAAGAGGTTCCATAGTAGTAGTGTATAAATCCAAGATTAGCAAGCACTTCAACTGAATAGCGAAGCTTCCAAGCAGAGAAAGAAGGAAGAAAAAAACAGAATGAGCAAAGCTAAGAACTCACCGGAAATTTGGGGAAAGATTTTCTGGATTGATTTATGTTAACTTAGCTTTACAATGGAATCCTACTGCTCTATTGAGACTAAGAAAGACTAGGACACGTGTCCTCTGCAGAAAATGGAAAAAGCGTGCATATGTGATCACTTAACTGATTTTCCCGCCAATAAACAACTAATCCATGTGCAAGTGGATTTTCCTCATTTATCTAAGGGTTAATTACGCAGAACCTCCCTGTGGTTTGCGAAAGTACAAGATGACCCCCCTATGGTTTAAATAGCTACGCAAAACCCCAAAATATTGTAAAGTGAACGGAAACCGTTATGACTAACGATCAAACTCCTAAAGTCAACTCTTTTTCTTAACTTTTGTTATAAAATAACAAATTTACCCTTACTAACAAAATAAGGTTTTTTGTTTTTTCTTAAAATACTTTAAAAAATTTATAATTTTTTAATATTTGAATTAATATTACCTTCTTTTTTTTTCATTTTCATATTTGTCTCATAAATAATACAATTATTATTTTTATTCCATCTCAATAATTATTATCTATCCTCTTAATTATAATAACTGTTCATCACCGGTAGACACAGTCACCGGGAACCACCACCACCGGAAAATATTATCACCATCCCACCGGAAAACCATTACCAGTCTCATATACATCATATTTAAACCAAAATTACAACCATCGTCCCAAACCAAGTAAAATTTTTAACAAAACACTAGAAGTTTCAATCAAATCCATCTCACAAAAATAATTATCGGGTCCATACAAAATTCAGAAGAGAAGAACAAAAAAATTGGAAAAAAAAGAAAAAAGAAGGGAAGTCTTGAATGGTTGCTGGGTTTCTGTAGTAACAAACTAATATTCACTCCACATATCATAAACCAAGAATCAGAAAGAAAAACGAAAAAATGTAAGTAGCAATCCTCAATTCATATGGGAAATTACAGATAATCAAAAAATTATCCCTTTTCGATGCATAAAAAATTAATCAACACAATCATCATCAAATCCATCTCACGACCGATGCATCAAAAATTAATCAACACAATCATCATCAAATCCATCTCATGACCGATGCATCAAAAATTAATCAACATAATCATCATCGAATCCATCTCACGACCCTTTCCATGCATAGGGATTTTACGATGCAATCGACAACCCAGATCTGCCACAAGCGCAAACCCAGATCCGCCACAAGCTTCAATTGATAATGAAACCAGACCCAGATCTACGAAAACCCACAAGCTTCGATGTTGAAATCACCTAGATGACAAACTCATTGCAGAGTGAGGGGATGGAACCGGCGGCGAGAGGGAGTTGACGGAGGCGGCGGCGAGAGGGAGAGTTATTGGAGGTGGTGGCGAGTGAAGCTGGACTGCCATAGCTGCCGACAATGGAAAGAGAAAACGAAAAGGAGGTGGCGCGAAGAAAGAGTGATGGAGGCGGCATGGAGAATGAGGCTATGGAGGCAGCGGTGGCAAGAGCCGATAAAGCGATCGTGAGAGCTAATGGAGGAGGTGAAAGGAGGAGCGGAAGAAAGGTGAAGGAGATGGGGAGAGAGAGAGAGAGAGCGTGAGTGGTGCGTAGGAGAGGGGAGGGGACGCTTTTTAGGGTAAATCATTTTTTTAAAAGTAAAAAGAAAAATAATAAAATGACAAACTTACTTCTTTGACCGTTAGTCATAACCAAAATTCCTAATGTTACAGTATTTTTGAAAGCACAGGAAGTCTTCTGTAGCTTTTTAAATCATAGGGGTATCCATAACTTTCGCAAACTACATGGGGGTTTTGAGTAATTAATCCGTTATCTAATATAATTATAAATGACAGCTATTTATAGCGCATGACAGCCCATATGTGGACACGTGTTGTCAGGTGATTGGATCACAGAAGAGATTAGTTGATGCAGCAGTAGATGATGTGAGTACTGGTTCCAGTTGAGTCTGCTAAGTACTCGTATGGCTATGCGGATGGTTATTCGATTGACCAGCTTGTTGTGCTATAGATGACAACAAACTGGATATGGCAACATTCTGCAAGTAGTACTCCACTATTCTATATATTTCGGCTTATATTAATGCTTATAGTTCCTTTTGTGTAGGCTAACTCTAGTATATATAGTGATGGAGTAAGTAATGCAAGTAGGGTGCCTTTGAGGGCGTGCTAATGGGAATGGAGAATGAACAAGTGATTTTTGAAATTAAAATTTCTACTTTGGATTCATATAAAAATTTGATAATTTAAACTATTATATTATCTGATGGACCCTAGCATTGCAAACAACCTGCGTGCAGACAGCAGGTACGCAAGAGTTGGCAGCCGACAACAGTCCTTTGCGTCAGGAAGGTGCTCGATAGAATGCCACACCCCTATACGCCCAGGCAGCAGCCGTAGGACAAGCATGCTGTGCGCAGGTGGCAACAACAGAGCAGCAAGGCCCAGAATTACAAGCCAACTCCAGCACACTCTTGTGCTAGGAAGGTGCTCGACAAAATGCCCAATCAGCTACCATCCAACCAATAAGCTCCGAGCCGAGCCTAGTGCTCCCATCTTCTAGAATAGTCCAGTCCTCAACGCAACTCACAGAGGATGCTACTCAAGTATCTACCACGACTTTCTTGTCCGATATAGTCCAAACACAACCTGGAAAAGAACATAAGTCCCTGCCACTCCCCAAAGTAAAGCCCCTCAAAAAGATTTTCACTCCGATTCAGGCACATAGAATGCCTACAGACACTGACCTCATCGCTCGTATGCCTACTAAGCCACCCGTTCCTATTACACAAATGCCAATCTTCTACTCACATGAGGTCCAAAGTGATGGCAACCACTATGATGACGAGAGGGGCGTTTATGGCCCATGGGAACCTGATGACGAGGTCGAAGATGAAGAGGTAGTGCAACCCTATGTTTCACGATCCTGGAGGCTGGAATCGTATGTTGAGTATGAACTTCGGAAGTTTCGAAACAAACCCAAACTAGACTATCGTAGATTTAACAAACACGAGTACAAAATGTGAGCCCTGAGGGCCAGTCCTTTTGTTTCTTCCAACTTTATTTTTATGCAATTAATAAAGTGGGTAACCAACCCCATTTATATATAAATAAATAAACACAATTTTGTTTTCATTTCGGTTATAGAAACATTCACAAACAACATTAAATATAACATTAAAGATGCATAATATCATTAGAAATAGTCAGTTTCGTTCCAGATTTCACACCATCTACCTATTCATTTTTAATGACAAAATAGGTAGGTGACTAGAAAGATCATGTATGTGCATAAACAGATTATGGAAAAGGAGGCACAACTAAATAATTATTTAGCTATTTTGAAATAAAATTCTTAGAAATCTTAATCAAGTACAGAAACTCAATCCAATTAATTGTGACCATCGAATTCTATTAGAATTGTAAACTTCCTTAACTCTTATGGGGATTAGTAAGACTCTGTTTGGACAAGTATTTCAAAAATACTTTTATAAAAGTATTTTTCAAATAGTTTATAAAATATGTTATTGAAGTTTTTTTTAAAAGAAATATTTGTTTGGATAAATATTTTATAAAAATATTTTTAAAGTTAAAAATAGTTTAAAAGATGTTTGGAATAATATTTTAAAAATATATTTAAGTTATGTTTAATGCAGGTAATTATATAAAAATTTTGTTTACTGTATATATATATTTTTTTATTATTCTTTTGGGTGGGGTGGGGTGGGATAGATGGTATCTACACTTTGGTAAAGTGGGGAAAAATATAAAGGGTCAAAAAATTTTAAATTGATAATAATTTTAAGAACTTTTTTGTATTTTGAAATTAGTAATGATACACATCTCAACTAATCTTCACAGCTTTTTCATAGCAAGTGAGAGATGAATTTATTGGTTAATAATGTAGTATTAATAATTATTTTATAAAAGTATAATCAATGAATGCATGACACCGCACTTGCTATAAAAAATTTATGAAGATTAGTTAAAATGTGTATCATTTACTCATTCGAAATACACTTTCTTGAAAAATAATTTTTTTGTCCAAACACCATTTTTAAATTTTTATTCTTTTAAAGCACTAAATCAGTTTTGCTATAGCTTTTTTTTGCTTTTTGTTTATTTTGTTTTATTGGTTAACGAATTATTGCATTGATAATTGATTGCGCATCGATCATTGAATAAATACAAATGATATGTAAGTGAAACCCAGCTGCAGCATGCCAGAAAATCGGGTTGCCTAATTTTTTGGAACCCAGCCGCAGAATACAAAATAATTTGTACAAAACACTAGGGTAGGTTGGGGCCGTAATCGGACAATAACCATTTGTTTTGTCAGGTAATCTCAGATCAAGACTTGCTCCTATCCAAGATTGACAACGCTTTAGAGCCTTGGGAGCACGAAGGCCACAAAGTAGACAACAATTAATGAACGTCATGACCTTGTGGCCAATTTTCTTTCTAAAAACTAGCTTCTGGTGGTAGGGGTACGTTCCATGGAGTAATTCATATTGGTCATAGAAGGGTTGATAAGTTACTATTAACCTGTCGAACTCGTGTCGTGTTTGAAATTATCGAAAGTTATCCCTTCGGGATATCACATTGATGGTGACACATAACATGTGTTGTGCATGTGGGATATACTGTTTTTGGTGACACACTGAAGGTATCTAGAATGGGTACAATATATCGTGTAACACCCCTTGTATAACATTCCAAATAAGGGTTTTAAATTTTCTATTATTACTTTTTGTAAAGTTTGAATTCATGATCTTATAATTGTAAGGTCATCTCGTCGAACTCCCGACATCTGGGTGGCCGCCCAGCGCACTAACTGCCGGGGCACTGGCTTGTTCCAACCAGAACCAGAGATGTAATTAGTTTTACATTTATTAGAATGAAATAACTATATAGTGTGTATAACGTTAAATTCCCAAAATTTTAGTGGGCATTTATAGTTTTACAAAACTTTAGGGGGAATAAATATAATTTACTTTTTATAATTTGACACTTTCCAATTAATTATAATTTAATTATGTTCACAAATATTTACGAACTTTTTAAAAATTAAACAACTGGTGGACCCGTTTGGCCTAGGCCCAGTCGCTAAGCTCACAGTCTTAGCTCATATAGCGGTTTAGAAGGACAAGCCCCAACGCTCCCTGACGAGCTCCGTGAGCCGTTCGGACACGTTAGCCACGTCCCCCGTGAGCGGACTCCACCACGCTTAACCCACACATCACCCACGATTTAGAGGCCACGGGTGCGCGACCCCAGAAGAATAAGGTACTCCCACCTGAGGATGCCCACGGTCACGCCCCTCAACGGCATCGTGAGAGAATCCCGAGTTTTTCGGAGTGGTTCCGAGAAATCCATCTCTTGCCAAATGGGAGGAAGGAATCGCTCCCTTATAAATACCCCCTACCCTTGGTGGTAAAAGATACACATGATTTGGCTTGCTCAATCTGTCTATTTCTTTGTTCTCTTGGAGTTTTAGCATTCTCAGCTCAATTTCAGTTAGATTTATTATATCATGAAAATTGAAAAAAAAAAATACAATTTTAATGAAAGACAACATAAAACACTCATTCAGGAAAAAAAAAAAAGGAAAGAAAAAAAAAGGAGCATTCAATATGATGCTAAAAGAGTCGGAGACGCGATGTTGACGGCAAACCTCCGGAGAACAATGAAAAACCCGAAGGAGAGAAGAAGATGAGCAGTGATGTTGACGATGAAGCTCCGAAGAAAGAGGGAAAACCAAAATGAAAGAAACGAAATTGGGTGCAGCGTCGACCGATCTGTATACAGGAGGAAGAGGTTTGGTCTGTCTTCTCGTGGAAGACTCTTTTTCTTTTTCTTTTTTTTACAGCAGTAAGTAAGAAGTGAGCCTATAGAGGGGAGTGAAAAATTTAAGCGAAACGATGTCGTTTTGACACTTGAATAGAGTTGGACAGATTTTTTTAAATAGAAGATTTGACAAGGTTCACTCCCAAGCTAAAACTGACAAAGTTCATTTTTTTGAAACCACTCAAAAGTTATATCCACTACGAAATCAACTAAGGAGGTAATTGTTGGATATAGTGTACAACAATGGGACTTTACAGCACAATAAGAACCAACTAAACAAACTGTATTTCAGAAAGAAAAAGATCTAATCTATTACACTTGTAGAAAACAGAAAGTGCCTCTTCAAATCGTGCAAATGCACTTTCCTTTAGGCTTTATTAGTCCCCTTATATGTGCATGGAGTTCAGAACTAATATCCTTTTGAGATAAGATGAATATGATCGTTAGAAGTTTGCACTAACTCAAACGAATTACAAAACAAGTGTGAAAAGTGCAAGAATATCCTGTAAACTGAGAATGATTGCTTGTGTCTAAACCATCATCCTAAGGAGTCTATTTATAGACCTCTAAAGGGTGATATTCAATAGTCACACCTCTTAGGAAAAGGCAGGAAGAAACGGAACTCAATTAGGATAAGAATTGAATCCGGAATCACACTTTTCGTGAAGAGGTGCAACACTTCAGGACAAGAAAAACCTTACTGGAGGTCGTCCGAGTACACGTCTGAATCTTTGTTCGAATCGGACGAATTCTCGGGGACCCCCAAGACCTTCAGTTTTTCCTTTCTTCCTTAGCTAATTATTTGAAAATCTCCAACAGTAATAACCATTTCAAGACTTACATAGACCCTACTATATGCTTATTAGGCATTAAAAGAGCTGAAACATGTAACCTACAACTTTGCAAATAACATTTAGCACAATGAGCCTTTGTCAATCATCCCTTTCTTCATATCTCCACCTTCAATTGGCAATGAAATATGCTCTGTTGTGTCATAACACACTGGATATAGGTCTCTAGAAGTTGGTTCATCACAATTTGAATGCCTTTTGGACATCATCCCCAGTAAGGCTTCACTCTCCATGGCTTCAATCTCAAAAGTTTGAACTAAAAGTTGCTGAGCTTTAACACCCAATGCTTCAAGTTGCCTCGCTACATCCTTCATCTGTGGCCTATCCTCCCCTTTCACGCTAATGCATCTTTTCGCAATCATAGCGACTTCCTTTAGATGGCCAATATCTTCATTGTGGGATATGTTGCCATCAAAAATTTGAGCCAGTTTGTTTTCTCTTAGAGAAGAAAGGAAATGGTTTGACAGAAATCTCTCCGCCTCCGGTCTATCGTTTGCAAACGCTTTCTTCCCGCTTAAAAGCTCTAGCAGGACCACACCAAAGCTGTAGACATCGCTCTTCTCGGTCAAAAACCCTGTTTGAAAGTATTCGGGGTCTAAATAGCCATGTGTCCCTTGCACCACCGTGGACACTTCACTTTCGTCGAGTGCTACTAATCTGGATATCCCAAAATCTGATACTTTTGCAGTGTAGTTCTGATCAAGAAGTACGTTGCCGGACTTGATGTCCCTGTGGATGATTGGAGGCGAAGCGACGGAGTGCAAATACGAGAGCACCCCGGCAATCTCTGAAGCTATTCGTAGCCGGATGCTCCAGGAAAGCTTTAAGGCTTTGATTTGGTTGTTTAAATGGCTAAAGAGTGTTCCATTGTTGATGAATTCATAAACGAGAAAAGGCACTTCTGTCTCCAGACAACATCCTATAAGTTTTACTACATTTCTGTTGTTGATTCCAGATAGCACAATTAACTCATTGATGAATTGCTCAACTTGGAGTTGATTAACTCCGATTGACCTCTTAATTGCTACTTCTTTTTTGTCAATCAAAACTCCTTTAAAAACTGTTCCAAATCCTCCTTGACCAATGATTTGGGTTTGGTCGAAATTATTGGTGGCCTTTTGTAATTCTTCAATAGTGAAAATTCTGGTTGTGTAAGTTCCTCCTCCTTGACAAGTGAGTTTTTGGAGCAGAAGCGATCCACCGTTTTTTCTGAAAAATTCCTTCTTCACTCGGCTTGCTTTCGTTTTCATCAATTTGGAGATTAAGCAAACGGAGAACGCAAGAAGAATTGCACAGCCTATGCTCACGCCAATAACTATAACAAAAATTATCAAATAGCCCAAATGTAAGAAAGGATTTTGGTGTTTCGGTACATACAAATTTCGTTTTCAATTTTTATGTTTGTATTTTGGTTTTTATAGTCAATTTCATATATTATAATACTTTAATCAATCCATAAAAAATAGGCCTAATAGTGCTACGAAGTACTAAAAGATGTGCGTATTTACTGGGGCAAATAATAATAGTGGTCACTAATTATTCTCAATGTTTAGTTTTAATCACTCGTCTTTGTTTTGCGCTCATTTGACCACTCAATTTTCTAAATTGTGTCTCTTAACCCATCGTGTCAAAATTGCTGTCAACTTTGACAGAATCCCTCCATAATTGAACTCCAACATTAATGGATTATGTGATACTCATCTATTTTCATTGGATTGAATATATGGAATACAAAAGAAATTGGCAGCAAGGCACTTCTTCATCTCGGCCAACAACGCAAGCACAGATTGAGAGATTAGTTGCGGTGCAGCCCACACGCAAATTCCCAAAAGGATTGGTAAAAAATCATTGATGGATTCTGAAAAGATGCAAATAATTCATATTTGGGCTTGCCGCCAGCATACACAGTTGGAAGGTGGAAAAGAGGAGTAGGGATTCGTGGATTTGGGGTCTGGGATCGGTCAAGGGAGAGGAAGAGGAAGGCAACAAGATAATAACTATTTCAATCTCCAATTTGTGCTTACAATTTTAACCTTGTAAAAATCATGTGGGTTGCACTTGTGGAGGGATTCCAAAAAAGTTAAGAGCAATTTTGACATAAGAGGCACATTTTAAAAAATTGAGTGACCAAACGCGCACGAAAAAAGATGAGTAACCAAAATTTGCGATTAATTGGGTAACCGTTATGTCAAATTTATTGTGTGACTAATTAACAAAAAGGCGACTGGGAATGTTTTTGTTTTTGCAGGACAAGGAGGGTGTTGTTAAATTCGGAAAGGATATATAATGAACCAGAATAGACTAAGGGTTGACTCTGATAAAGTAAAGAGTAGACTTTGTTGTTGTTATAAATAAATTTATAATATAATTCATTTATTAGTATAAATATGTAAAATATTCATTTATTTGTATAAATATGTATTAATTATATTAAAATTAATCAAAATGTAACTAAATCGAAAGTTAAAATATTTACATGATGTAAAATATGTATTAATTATATTAAAATTAATCAAAATGTAATTAAATCGAAAGTTCAAATATTTATATGATGTTTTAATGTATATGATAAAGAAAATTTATGGAAAGTGATGGAAAATAAGTTTATGGATGAAATACAATTTTAAACAGTTAACAATAAAACTTTTCTGATTAAAATATAATATTAGAAAGCTTTCCAAAATTCAAAAGATTTGACTTGGTCAAAACCCAAATGGTCATAGAGTTTTAGGACATGCTTGAAATGGTCTAGTGAACTGGCCGATCCGAACAGAGTTTTTATGTATAACCCTTGTATTCTTTGAACCACTGGGGGAGTCGGTTTTTTTGGGAAGGCAACATATTGAATCTTTATTTCTTCTTTTTTCTATCTTTTCTTAATTATAGTGAGGTAAAATTGGCTATTTAATAATTTTTACACATGATAGGGGGTACTCTCAAAAAATGGATGTGCGACAATTGCCCCATGCACTAGGCCAAAGGGTGACTCCACCACTACTTTGAACCCATAACTCATGGTTACAATGCTCTCGCATTAACTACCACCCCAACCCTCCATGTCCATCAGAGTTAGACAACAAAGGGTAAAACAAAAAAGAAACATTGGAATACCATATTTCACATCCATCACAAGGTGGAAAAAGTAATAGACTAACCTGCAAAAATAGGCCAATGATTATTCTTTTGTGGCTGTTGATTGGCAATGCATCCTACTCCATCTTTTCTGCCATCACCATGGTACCCAAGATTACATACGCATGTATAATTTCCAAATTTGTTAATACAAACGCTGTTGTTTGCACAGTTGTTAAGAGTTGAATCTCCGCATTCATTAATATCTGCATAATTTGAAATTATTAGAAAGGCAAAAACATTAACCAATAATGTTCCAAGTCTTTTATTTCAAGTACTTAATTTTTTTTTAAAAAAAAAAACACATGAAAGCTAATTTTCATGAATAAATCTACCTACTTTTTGTTAATATTCGTACCAAATTGTGAATGAATTAAATTGTGATGAATTTGAAAAGTTATTACCTTGGCACCCACTAACAGGGAGATATGGATTGGCCTCAAATCCATCTTCGCATTTACAGCGATAACCTAGAGCACCATTCTCCTCATAGCAAACACTATTTTCCTTACAAGCATAAGAAGTCGAATTATTTTTCGCCTCTTCACAAGTCATATATGCCACAACCCAATCCACTACAACAGGAACACTTGAATCTTTGTCTATATTGGTAAGATTATCAGCAAAAAACTGAAAAGCTGAATCTTCAATCACAAAACCGTAGCTGCAAGGATTGAAATCGGAGACAAAACTGTGGTTGTAATAACTGTCAAGTGTGACATTGATTTTCCAAGCTCCATTAGGTATAGAAGTCTGGCAACATCCGATACCGGAGCAAGGACCATCCTCGACGTCACCCTTGTTATCACAAATGGACATACACCCAGTGGTGTAGCTACGTTCCTTACTTTCACCTTTAACAATAGCATAAGTATCGCAACCGATTGCCGTGAACTTATTGGCTGAGCTGTTGAAAACCATGGGTTCGGCTATGGTCATCCATTGGTTAAAGTCATCAGAGCGAATGTCATTTTTTTGAGAATAGCAATCATATCCCACGTGATTCCAGATGCGTAACTGACCATTCAGAGATATATCTTTAATGACGAGAGAGCTTTTCCTCAGATACGATGTTGGAGGGTTTAAATCATTGGAAGAGTTGCACTGGACGAGGAAATGTGTATTGAGGTAACAACCTTACCTCGTACCGAATGGAAATGGAATGCTTACATTACCACAAGAATCCTCGCAGCCATTTTTGGCTATGGGAAATGGTGAAGAAGGATGAATTATCAAGGAAAAAACTAGGAAAATGGGTATTAGAAATGGAATCGAATCCATGGACGTATTGAGTGATTGTTTTGTGTTTTTCCTGCTTTGCCAATCGCAAGTGCATGGTCTCTCTTTCGCTCTGCCTTTTTGTAGTTAATTTGGTTGGCACTCTCTGGTCAAGTCGACGCCAGTCAAGTCAAGTCAACCCTTTCCAATTGGCCAATAAAGCTGTCAAGTCAACCCCAGCATTACTGTATATTACTATTAATAATTACTACTAAATTACTTAATGACAGAAAGATCATGCATGTACATGCACAAATTATGAAAGAGGCATGTTATATGCAGTAACAGATTTACTAAACGCAGTAACATTCCCCTATGAAAAGACAAAAATTCCCCTGGCCAAAAATAAGAAAATCGAAAAATACTAAACGCAGTAACCGTTCGAAAAATACCGCCATTTTCCGGCGATATTTTCCGGCCAAAATATCGCCGGAAAACGGCGATATTTTGGACGAAATATCGCCGGTGGTATTTTCCGGCCAAAATACCGCCGGAAAATGGCGGTATTTTGGCCGGAAAATACCACCGTTTTCCGGCGTTATTTTTCCCGGAAATACCGCCATTTTCCGGCCGTATTTTGGCCGGTGGTATTTTCCTGCCAACGGTGGTATTTTCCCCCCAAAATACCACCGTTCTCCGGCGGTATTTTGGCCGGAAATATCACCGGCGATATTTTTCGGGGAAAATACCGCCGTTGGATGGAAAATATCACCGAAAAACGGCGGTATTTTCTGTAACTGCATTTAACCGGGTACTCAGTCTCCCCGGTCGAAATGTTGCAGAAACAGAAAAAAACGTCTGGATAATCGCCGATCCGGGAAAAAAATCCCCCCGAATGGGTTTTTTTTCTCGAAAATTATAATGAAGGGGTATATAGAGAATTTATGCAAACTAATTTAAAGTAAAAAAATAAATATAGTGTTTACTTATAGTATAATATGGATCGTAGTCGGGTAATTCGGACTTTTAAAGGGGAATGTTACTGCGTTTAGTGAAACGGTTACGGGGACACCGACAGTATTTGTTCAGTTTTTTCTAACCGGGTACTGTATACCGTTCACGCACGTTGAATAGTACTCGATTTTATTATTTTTCTTTTTTTATTTTAGGCCAGGGGCATTTTTGTATTTTCACAGGAGAATGTTACTGCGTATAACAATTCAGTGGAAAAGGAGCCGTACGTGCTAATAATGAAGCCAATCATTTCCTCTAAACTTAGCAATAAAATTTAATTTGGGATATCAAGGTCTCATCGTTATGGAAAAAAAATAATAATAATAAAAAAGGGTCTCATCGTTATGATGAATCATGTTTCAAGAGATTTTCAAAAAGATGTTTTTGGAAAATAGTATTTGAGAGAAAAAAAAATGCATTGAAAATGAAAATTTTGTAAGATTAATCTAAAAAAGTATAGTTAAATAATAAAAAATATGTATTTAGCAATGATGAGATATTAATATAAAATGCAAATTGTTATAAATATATTTTTGAAAATATGCTAACGGACGGGTCCTTATCTTGCTTTGGTCCCTCCGCATAAATTTTTTTTATCTTCACCCCTTAACTTTAAACCCAACTTTTGGCAAGATATAACCTCTCTCGGACTAGCACATTGCTATTTTTGGCCGAATTAAGAAGCAAACAAAATGATTTACATTTTCATTTTTTATATTTGTCATCACTAATATGTGTAAATCTCACATGTTAACCAAAATTATTTCAAATATTATCGAAATTTAAGTCGATGTATGAAAAATGAAATTTGTTCAAGTTGGACCGAAAAGAGACATTAGCTCAAGGTAAGGTACCGAAAGACTGATTTAAACTATTGGTGCTCGAGATGGGAAAGGGAAGGCATCCCATATTTGAGTCAAAAATAATCAACAACTACATTAAAATCAAATAAAGTTTTAATTACCTTCATCGCGTGTATTTTGGTGCATGTAGTGTTTTTCTTTCTGTAGGCGATTAGGATTAAGGACACTGTCAATAACAGGTCAATGGGTAAGACCTGGTCAAAGTCTACGCAACAATTAACCAAGGAAGGACCTGCATGCCTAAGTCGTCCTTCCTAGTTTCTTTTTCTTCACTATAAGTTAATTTTACTGAGTAGACTCACAGCCCTAACCTAACCTACACGGCGGTTACATGACAGCTTGTATCTTACGAGTCTCATTATTTGATAACAAGCTAATCAAATTTAAGTTTGAAGTATGTTGAAAAATTAAACCAATCATAATTAGGTAATTTTATTTATGGTAGTATTTATTAATGATTTATTTAGTTTGTTTTTGATTTGGATTTGATTGCTTTGGAAAACTAATCTTTAGGAAAGATTTAGTAATTATGAGTTACTATAAACAACACATTGGTATACTTTTCAGTTTTGGAGAGAGTTTGGGAGGTCAGAGTGATGTAGAACCCTTTCGGCTTTCTGCCTCTGAAATGGGTGAGGAAGCCTTTTGGGTAGGTGTGAGTGTGATGTGTGTGAGAGATGAGGCATTGTTATGAGGTTCGAGGTCATAGTAGATGGAGGTTCATACTTATGTCTCCAACGTTGGTAGTGATGTAAAGTGTGAGGTCATTAGAGATGTATGTTCCTACTTATGCCTTTGATATTGTGTTGTTGATGTAATAGGTGTATAGGTAAAGCAATTTAGATTCGTCCCTCTTGTGATTGATGAGATAGTGGATGTTTTGTGACTGTATGTCTGTTGAGATCGAACCACGTTAAAATTGCGGGGTTTTTTTTCCTTGTGTTTTAATTATTCTATTGCGCATTAATCTCTTTGTACGATATGTATGTTTTATATCGCACAAAGTATCGTAGTTATATTATGAAAACACACATATCGAGTTTAGCATCTGATGTATTAGATATTCAATTTAGTTTCTGGTGTATTGAGTTTAATTGTTAATGTATTGTTTATTTAGTCGCCGAATTATTGTGTATTAAGTTTAGCCTCTAATGTATAGTGGTTATGAATTTAACTGTTGAAACATCGCATATCGAGTTAACTTACAAATTTCTCGACCATATTTCTTTATTGTTGGTGAAAGAAGATAATTTGGCAAATTTAAAGACAACATTTGTAATTTTCAGAAAATAGTAAAAGCATTGGTAAATGGACTAAATTTTTAGAAAGTTAAATGTAATTTATCCGAGTTTTTATTTGCGTAGACTATACGCTCATAATCTCACAACTTGGAGGCATGATATGATAGTACGTTTTGGTTTTGTTATTATTCAGGTTCAACTATTGATTTGATCTAATTCTTTCAAAACAAATTACTCATATTAGAAAACTCCACTTTGAAAAATATTTTTTTTTCTAATAAAAGAGTTCACTTTTAATTTTTTGACTCTTCCTACCCTTACTAATATAATCATGTGCAACCAACAATTAGCCCATATTTAATAAGTAATGCTATAAATAGAATAAAGGATGTCAATTAGTTATTTTAGATATTGTACCTTAACATTTATAATAATTCTTTCCTTTTAATTAAATAATTTATAAATGATAAAAAAAAATTTAGAGAGTGATACTATTTTAAAACGTCTTTTCTTAATTTAAAAAATAACATATAGTATTTAAAATTATAATAAATATATTTATGAGAACGTGATGATGTTACTGGTTCAACCCCCAATTCAACCGGTCCGACTCATTGACTCCTGAACCCATCGCTTTTCCGAGTCGATGGTCTGTTGGAGTTTTAAAACATTGGTTTACGGTAAAGGAATGCGAGATTCGTTATTGGGAAGAGTATTTAAAGTAATGAAAACGTGTTTCCTTATATGGAAGACTTGGACGGCCACCAATCAATAATTATATTATTTGCTAGGCTGTTCATGACTTCATGTAACGTACCATACAAACTAGTCATCTTTGCTATTGTATCTTCTAATCCAATAACGGTTGCTGCAGCTATATAACTATATATAAGAGCATAGTTTAGTGAGATCAACATCAAACAGTGGTACATGGACAGTTAGGCAGAAGATTTGAGCTCCAATGGAAAGATTTATTGTCTCTTTGATTGGTATTTCAGGTGGAATGTTGAAGTAATGGCCAACTTTCGAGACTACATGAAAATTTGCTATCTAGCACTTTATAATGCCACTAATGAAATGGCTTACGATGCAAGGAAAGAACATGGTGATTTCGTAATAGTATATGATGTGACACAAAGTGCTCAAAAATTTGCACTACCCCAAAAACACTTAATTGAGGCGGGTTTTCACCCTTATTGGAGGCGGGTTTTGCAACCTGGCACCTGCCTCCAATGCGGGCACCTCCAAATGGGTTATTGGAGGCGGGTGTGACAGGTACCCGCCTCCAATAACCTAATGAAACCAACCTTCAGTAAGGTTATTGGAGGCGGGTGCATGGTGCACCGGCCTCCTATAACCCTAAAAAAGTAAAGATTTTGGAGGCAGGTTCTTGTGGCACCCACCTCCAAATCTCCTTTGGCAGACTCAGATGAAATCGTTAGACTCGTTCGAGTCTAAATTTTTTTATTAATTGCGTATTGTCCATGGAATTTGTACCATTGGCCCCGCTAGAAGATGTGCTTAGTTTGCTGCTCTTGTTGCTGGTTTTATACTGGAGTTCCATGCCCCTAACTTTGTTGGTTGGCAATGTAGGATTTGGCAAATGAAGGTTAAAAATTTCACACCCGATGTGAATTGGATAATGGAGGCGGGTTTTTCCGGCACCCGCCTCCAATAAGGTACAGTATTAGAGGTGGGTTCTGGCAAAACCCGCCTCCAATATGCTACTAGCAGAATAGAGGCGGGTTTTTTCGGCACCCGCCTCTAATAAGGTACAGTATTGGAGCCGGGTTCTAGAAAAACCCGCCTCCATTCCGCCAGTAGCGTATTGGAGGCGGGCTTTGCCAGAACCCGCCTCCAATACTGTACCTTATTGGAGGCGGGTGCCGGAAAAACCCGCCTCCATTCTCCTAGCAGAAATTTTTCAACGCCTTCAGAGGCGGGTGTTTGGGAACCCGCTTATGATGTCCCTATTGGCGGCGGGTTTTTGGAGACCTAGCTCCAAATGGGCGCCTCCACTGGCGTTTTCTACAGTAGTGTTGATACCTCAGCAGCTTGAATGTATAGCCTGGATCTGGAGTTTCGTTAGCCCGGTAAGAACACCTTCTGTAAGACCTTAAGGATAAAAACAAACCACAAGCAGGACTATCCTCCTGTTCCACTCTGACGCTCAAGTGAGTAAAGTATATGAGATCAAATATATGAACTAAGAGCTCAAAGTATATGAAATTGCGTACCTTCTTTGGTCTAACATCCGAGTATATATAGCCTCACCTTGATACTTTGCCCGTTGCGCTTTCTCCGGACCATAGCCTTTAACGCTTCCTGATTTGCTTCCCTTTTGATGACCCGGATCATGCTCCTTTCCTTTAAATGCCCTGCATAATCCTTGCCCCGAATAATAGCCAAGATTCCCCCCCCCCCCCCCCCCCCCCTCCCCCTAGTTATTCCCCTGTAACTTAGCTGTATCTCTTTGGTCTGGCCTAAAACCCTCCTAGCCCAACATAAAGCCTTTTTAGCCCGGTTACCTGCTTTCCTGCTTCATTTTAGCCCAGCCAAGTAACTCGTTGCCGACCTAACTTCTTTACCTTATTTCTCTTCCTTTTGGACCTTTACATTTTTATTCCTTTTGGGCTTACCATCACCCTATCAGGCCAGGCCCATTACCTTAATCTTTTTTAGGCACACAAACAAGCCCTCTAGTGTTGTGTTTTTTAATCTGGTTAAAACATAATACTTATCCATTTTTCTTCTCCCTTTAACTTAGCCCGTATTCGAAATCCCGAAAAATTTTAACCCGCAAAAAAGTTCTTTGACCCTGTACTACACTTATATGTCCTCTAGTCCCCCGAGAATGAATAATGTTCACTTTATTTATTTTACCGGGTTAACGGTTTAACTTAGCTCCCGAGAAATTAAGAAAGCCGGCCTATAAGCTTGTTAAGTTTTTGTTTATCTACGATATAGCCCCCCAATAGGAATAGTAATGAAACCCGAGCTATTCTTATTCCCTAATCAATGGTAATGGGAAAAATAACAATGAATGCGTACCTGCTACACCGGCACAAATCTAGCACCGAGATAAGGGAAACGAGCTAAGACTGGGCTACTCCTCTAGAAGATCGTACATGCCTCCTTGATAATCACAACACCCATCCCATCATTATGTCTGAACACGTTTCTCCTTCCATGATAATTGAGGCTCACTTCCCACCATCCCTTTCGCTTCATCTGCCCCCACTTGTAACTTCCCATCCTTACGAGATAACTGCCCAAAACTTTTATACTTCCTCTATTAACCTAATTCACCATTCTAGAACTTGCCTTTGCCTATCCTCTTTAAGCGAATTTCACTCAAAATTACTTCACTGCATATCTTGTTGCCCTTTCGTGATATTCCCTTCCTATATCCATCCCAACTTTCCCAAATTATAACGCTTTTTTGAATTCCTTTCCTTCTTCTTCAAATCTTAATTTGCAGTATGACCGACGAGAAGAGCTCCACCAGGAATATCACCTCCGTCGTAGGTCAGTCCTCTTCCCCTGTTCCTTCTAACACTATTGATTCTGAAGCTACCTTAGGTCAATCTTCCCCTAGAGCCCAACCTTTAACTGCTAGACTAACTCAGAGCACCCTTCCCTTTTGTCCAATCTCACAATCCATGGTGCTTGCAGATGTGATAATTGAGGGGGACTCTTCTGCCAACCTTCTTACCATTGAAACCTCCTCAAAATGAAAGAAATCCTCCTCTCTGAACCCGCCTCTAGTAAAAAGCCCAAGAAAACCCCAAAGACCTCACTTCAAGTAAATGATTCTGCTACCGTTTCAAAAGCTAATTCGGCGAAGGACCCTCCACCGCGGTTCTACGCCGATGAAATTGCTAGCGAGATAACAACCTCAGACCTAGAAACCCTAAAATCTACCTGCTACTTTGGTCCCGAAGTAACAACACAACTTGCCACCGCCGAAGAAAGGGTTAACACAACTGTCGACGGGTGGATAGCAATCTACGAACACCATGTGAAGGCCGACCTAAGATTACCGGTCCTCCAATTCTTAACCGATGTTTGCGATTACTTTCAAGTAGGTTTAGCTCAATTTGCCCCTAATGCCCTCTGATTCTTGGTGGGATTTTCTTGTGTTTGCACCGAAGACGATGTGACCCCCACAATAACCCTTTTAATGCAATACTTTATGATAGGGCAATATAACCATGGCCTGGGATGGAATACAAGATTCCGTAAAAAATTGGAAAACAAGATTTTTCATGGCCAAGGCAGAAGAAGCCAACCTCCCCTGCCAATGGAAAGATTTGATACTGTCAGACTCCCAAGACTAGGACATGAATGACCCAATTATGCTATCTTACTGTCAGGTCTTAGAATCCTTCCTTGTCTAGGCCAAAATTAGCGCGGCCCCTTCCCTGTAGAATCCTTCCTTGTCTAGGCCAAAATTAGCGCGGCCCCGAATATTAAAGGCCAAAGTAACACCCCCGTCTTTGCCACAATCTTGCCTTTATTATTTCCTATCTACCTGACTAACTTAACTTTGTCTTTTGTATCGTAGAGGGATTTTGTGGCTATGGCCGAAAGAGGAAATCCAACCATCATCTGGCCCTGACTGCTGCTATCGAGCTACAGACACCAGCAGAACAAATTGACCTGACCCAAGAGCCAGAAATCGGGACCACCATGCCCTCCTCAAACCAGAAAATGCCGGTCCAAACCGTCACCAACATCCCTCGCCCGAATACCCATAAACCCGGTGCCACCTCTTAAGGAAATTTAAGAGGCTAAACGGGCCAAAGCCCCTATTTCCAATCCAAGTAAAGATTTCCCCATTACCTTCGCAACTCCTTTGGCTAACTTGATTCCTAGCCGGCTGAATTGATGAGACCTCTAGAGCAAGAAACTAAAGAGAGAATGATCATACTGAAAGAGGCCAAAGATAGACCGGCCTCGTTAGCTCGGCCCATTTTGCAACCCCACCTATCCGAGCTCCAATTTGGAGATCCCATGCCATATGCGAAGATTGTCTCAGACTCGCACAACTCTTACAAGGAAATACTTGAAGCCAACCATTTTCTTAAGGAAGAGGTGGAGCAGATGAATGACCTAGTTATCCTGCCCAAAGTTACGAGCAAGAAAAGCATAAAAGACCGGAGGAAGAGATCGAGGAGCTGAAGGTCAAACTTGGAACAGAATCTAGCAAGGTAACTGACTGACAAGCCCGAAACACAACACTTCACCAAGAAAACAAAAAAAACTGAGCACGAAGTCGAGCCAAATGGAAACCAAAGTGGGCAGTTTGATAGTTAAGGTTGAAACTTTAGAAAAGGCCCTGCAGGATGAAAAAGAGAAGGCCCAAGCAGAGATAGCCCGGCTAACCAAGGCTAATGAAGGGGCTCAGGAAAACTTTCACCTTAAGATAAATGAAGTGTTATCTCAGAACGAGGTAGCGAGTCTGGAGGCCGTGAAAAGCTTTAAACAGGGGACAATGCTGGACTTGTTGAACCGTCGGTTCTTGTAACTGGTGCAGTGTGGGCATACCATCTGTTGGGATGAAGCCCGGGGTCCCTATTTTCTGGATAATTTGCCTCCCAAGTCTATGGCCCCAAAATCGGTGTTGGCTGATGGCATGGATCCTTTTGAACTAATTGAGCAGGTTAAGCAGGAATGCCGAGACTTGGGCATCCCTCTTCCAGAAGAACAAAATGAAAAAGAAGAAGAAGAAGTTACAGGGTCAGCCCACCCATCCGACCATGAAACTACTTCTCGCAACGCCCCTCTTTGAAGTGTTTTGTTAGCTTGTTTACTTATTACTCTTGTTTTGTACTACCTAATTCTCTTATGCTTAATACTTGCCTTGTTTTTGGGCTAGCAAATGGGTTTTCCGGCATGTCTTGATAGCGTTATGTTCTTTCCCTGCCTCTCCTTGAATCGATGCTCAACATAAAACTTTCTTAGGTGTACCGCATTCCAAGCACGGGGAACCAAAGTTCCGTCCATGTCTTCTAACACATAACTTCTAGAGGCTGGGCTTCAACCACTCGGTACAGCCTTTCCCAATTTGGGCCAACTTACCTTGATCTTGAGGCTTACTTATAGCTCGGCTTCGTAAAACCAAATCCCCCGGAACAAATACTCTTAGCTTTACCCGCGAATCAAACTATCGTCTAACCACATTTTTGTAAGAGTGAATTGCTCAGTTTATCACGAACATTTGCCTATGTTATCAAAATAGACATGAACCTTTGAAATTTGAAAATGGAACAAAACATGACATTTCGTCCATAGTCTCCGTTAGAAGCTTGACGGAACCCTCTTAGCGAGGGCAAAAATGTCTTTAAAAAAACATTTGTAAATTAAAGAATAAAGTATAAAAATGTTTTGGTCACTAAAAGAAATAAAAACATTATTTCATATTTTAGTCACAGCCGTAAGTGTCACTAAAAATCAAGGGAAAATTAAAACCCAACTTCAGATTCATCTTCCCTGTTCCTGATTCATCTTCGCTATAATTTTCCAATCGCTGTTCCTGATTCATCCTTAGTGCCATTTTCCAGATCCATCGTGACCGGTCCAATTATCTAAAATCCGTTGTCACCAACTTCTTCTTCGAATTCGCGAGAATTGTGATTCTCTTCCGCCAATTCCTTCTTCTCTCTCTCCCCGTTTTTCTTTTTCTTTTTCTTTTCCTGGTTTAATTGTTTTAAATTTTCTGGTGCTATTTTGATATTACATGTGGGCCTGTCAGATCAAGAAAACTTCACCGCCACCATCCCTTTTCCAGCTCCAGTCGACTGATATGAATCGGGAGAGGTGGATTTTGCCGAATTTCAAAGATGGTGGCTACTCGATGTTTAGAGAAATTAAAAGGAAAAAACAAGGAAGAGTGGGGAAGACGATGAACAGTGTTTTACACAGTTCATCAAATTTATGATTTGGCCCCTACTATTTTATTTTCCTTCAATTGTGGCTACAACTTAATTTGGAAAAAGAGAAAATTATTTTTACTTTAATAATGCATCATAAGATAAGAATAATTATTATTTTTGTAATAATATTATACTTGGAAATTTTATTTTTGGAAGAATATGTAAAATGATGAAAATTTGAGGTTTGCTTGGTAATAAAAGTAAAATAAAGGAATTCAAGACAAAGGAGAAGGAAGTTGGACGATTTTGCCCTAAAAAGTGCAAAAACTACCACTCTGTTAGTCAATTTCGTTAAGTGGCTAACAGTAAAAAAAAGATCCGGGCAAAATCGTCATTTCATACGTTGTGGCACTGTTTATCGTCTTCCCCAAAAATTTTCCAGCACTGTTCCCGCGACCTCTTCTTCTTCTTCTTCCCATGAAATTGGTGACGGAATTCGTTGCCAGCAATGCCCGTAACTAGAACCCTGAAACCTCAGGAACCTTAACTTCCTTCACATGTTTGGACACGTGGTCCGGGCCACTTCCGCAGTCACATTCTGTTTCTGTGTCGTAATAGTCGAGTTTTAGTTAGAGCAAACACCCGCCAATGGGATTTTTTAGTTATGAAAATCAGCCCAGAAAAGCTAGTGGCCCGTTGTAATTTGTCGTTTGAAGTTTTGGTTGCTTATCCAAGAAAGCCAAATTCTCCAGCACATCCGCCACTGTCGCCGCCGTAAACAAAGATCACAAAATCAACACTCCGATCAATTCAATTAATGCTATGATTGATTGATTAATTAATTAATAAGAAGAAGATCCCATTCATTTTCCCGACGACGCGAAGAGCGAGCAGCATGTGTTGTTCGAGTTTCCCAAGGTTGAGGAAATTAATGTGCATGGAAGGTGTTTGATTAATTACCTAGGACAAAAGACGCAGCAAGCATGCTGCCATGGCGGCCTTTCAGAGCAGCTCTGCCTCTCTAGTCTACATAGCCTAGAAGAAGAAGAAGAAGAAGAAGAAGAAGAAGAAGAGGAGGAGGTCGCGGGAACAGTGCCGGAAAAAATAGGCGATGAACAGTGCCTGAAATTTTTGGGAAAGACGATGAACAGTGCGGCAACGTGTGAAATGACGATTTTGCTCATGTCTTTTTTTCACTGTTAGCCACTTAACGGAATTGACTAACAGAGTGGTAGTTTTCGGACATTTTGAAAGTTAAGTGCTTGTAATTGCAGTTTTTAAAGAAAAGTGGTATTTTTTGCAAAAGCCGACAGTTAAGTGGTATTTGGTGCATTTCACCCTATTATATATATATATATATATATATCACATTACATAAAGTCATGAACAGCTTAGCCAGCAGTTAATATATCTACCCTATATAATAGAAAGTAATATAAGTTTCACCTCAATCCGCTACTCGGATGCTACATAAGCGCCACATAAGTCTAGCATTTAATGTAATATACACTATCACTTATATGTAACTTACCTCTAAATAATGCCACATGGCTGCCAAATTAGCACATAATTTAATAAACTTTCCATATAAAGGCAATATAAGAAGAACATTTAATAGTTGTTTATCAAAAACTTAAATTTTATTTTCTCTATTTTAATTAGATAACATTTTCTTCTTTCTGTTTAGCTTCTCTAAGTTATTTTTCAAATTTCTATATTAAATTAACCTCCATATTTAACCCTATGTATTCAACTTATATAAATATAAATATTTATATATATTTATATATACATATATATATGCATATATCTTTCATATTTTATCAATATAATTTACTATAGAATATAAGTTAGTCATATTTGTAAATATTAACCATTTATCATGATAAATAAGTTGACTTTGTTACAAATAAATATATTATATACTTTTTATTATTTTCATTTACTCTTTTCTCTGTTTTTTTTTTTTGACTTTTCATATACTATTAGTTTTAAATATATATAAAGGCCATTAATTATATTATGATTATTTACAATGCTCACATCAAATTCGTTTATTTTTTTCACATCAAACTCGTTTATTTCTTTCACTTAACTCCTTTATTTAATATACCTTTATTACTTTCTATTAATTATAAGAAGACTCTTGGTAATTCATAAAAAATATAAATAGACACTCACAATCTATATATATATATATATATCTTCAGTCCATTCAAAAGAAAAACAACTTCTTATTGTTTATAATCCTTATGTGCACGCCTAATTCACACTAATAGTGTAACTTTTCGTAATATATACGTCCATTTAGAACATATTTTTTGTTTTAGAGAATTTTATTTACTTATTATTATTGATTTTTCTCAATCTCTTCTTCAAATTTGCAGGTTTATGCTTGTTCAACTCCAATGAAAAACAAAGTTCCTCTATTCAAAGTTAGAAAATATGTCTTCAGGTTCACCTCATCTGATAACAGAGTTTCTCATACAATCAACGTCTACTTACAACGCGCATCATATTCATTCAACAACTTTGTCAATTTTTAGAAGAAGAAGACTAAAGAAATTAACAAGAGACAAGGTGAAAACGCAAGGAAAGGGAAGAGAATAGGCATGCCAATTCTATATTTGACGAAAACTCACAAGTATTTGTGTTATAGTTAACCCATGTTTCTTGTTTTTAACTATATATTTATAATAAACTGATTATTATTTATAATTCTAATTTTTATATTATTACATAATAATATTATTGGGCATTCACCATACAAATGCACGGTATTCATACCTAGTATATATATATATATCACGTTACATAAAGTCATGAACAGCTTAGCCAACAATAGTATTAATTGTTGGACGTTCACGCCTTCCATATATGGAAACACGTTTTCATCCCTATAATCACTCTTGCAATAATGAATGTTACATGCCTTTTCTGGAAACTGATTTTGATCACGACTCTTACCTCTATAAATATAATTGAAGTAAGAAAATTGTATTTAACGTGTCAGATCGGCTGATTTCGCGGGTATCAATTTTAGTCTAATGAGTATCGTGTGTAGTTGATTTTAACCTCTGAGATATTGCATTTTGAGTCTAACATTTTATGTATCACTGTTACCTACTAATTCATTGTGATTATGAGTGATTATGAGTTCATTTTATGATGTATTGTTTTTAGATAATGATGTATCGCCATTGTTAAAATAACAAGTATGATCACAAGTAGTGCACGTATCGATTTTTGATATAGAAGTATTCTATATAGTGAAGAAAATGCATATATCGATTTGGGCTTATAATGTATCATTTATTGATGAAAATACATATATCATTTCCAGGAGAAGAAATATTATTGTTGATCATTAAACGGTATGACGGGAGACCCTCTCTTAATTAAATTGATGCTTGTGTTCACGAGTATCAGAAATACTATTTGCAAGTATCACTTTAATTAAGGATGAACAAAAGAAATAAAAAATTAATTAAAATTTATATAAATAAAGGTGTTACTTAAGAAGAGTAGCAAGACGGATACTTTAGAAGAGTATGAATTAGCTCTAACTGGTACTTCGTCAATAGGAAAGTGATAGTGTAATTCTATTTTATGGAGAATCAGTTAACAGTAAAATGATACGTGAGTACTTCTCATTGAGTATGAGTTTTTTCTTTTTTTCTTTCTTTCAAGTAACAGCCTATTAAGTGGCTAGGTGGACATGGAGTATGAATTAATGTTAACTGTTATTTTGTCAACATTAAAGTGATATGCGAGTATGTCAAGAAAAGAGAAGAAAAAAGAAAAACGATATGCATGGATGGATGTATAAACCCATTTCATATGAGTTTTTGGGTATGGTTTTAGCTAGCTTTTGGAGTTGTGATTCAATTAGGAAATTAGTTTCTTTGGGCTTTTCTCAAATTTTCTTTTCTTTAAATATAGGATGAAGAGATAATACTTTTATAACTTCATACCCATTTTACCCATGCCCCCTCCCTCCTAGCAGTAGGCCACCACCACACCGCAGGACACCCCCCCCCCCCCCCCCCCCCCCCCCCGGGTTTCCGCCTCCGGAATTTCAACTTTGTTTTTAATTAGCGCCTATAACCCCGAAAAACGAAATATATAAACGGACTAATTTTAGTAGTTGAGTGACTAAAAATGAACTATTGATGAGTAAATATTTGTGGTTATGTATGTAATTTTCTCTAACTTATATAGAGAAAATTTACACATACTCTTTCCATTATTTATTTGACATGAAATTAGGCATCATAATTGTACAATATTAAGCTAATCACTAAAAACATCCCTTACATTTTGACAAGTGATCTTTTTAGTCATCACATTTTTAATGCTTCACATTTTTTAAAATTTTTTAATACTTTGTTGAGATTTCATCTATTTTTCTGTTAAAAGAAAAATTCATGGGCATATCACATTACCATTTTATGAAAGATAAAATTGTCACTTCGAATTATCAACTCTTTTTATTTTTATTTTTTATATAGCAGAAACAGAATAAAAGAACTCTATATTAAACTCGAAAGTCAACATTAAATAAATGGTTGCTCACTGTTGCAACGGGTTATTGGTGTGATTACATGTCAATACAACTTCATATAAAAAATAAAAAAAAGTTGCAAATAAGAAATGTAATTTGTTGAACCTCCATGTTAGGGATATGAATTATAAATTTCAAGAAGAACAATAATCCAAATCAGATACAGAGGATTAAAGGAAAAGAATGGAGAAGAACAAAAACAACAAGGGTCAATGCGAGCTGCCAGCACTTATAAACCCCTAGCAGCACAGTGCCACGTACACATTCAAAGCTGGAATCTTACATACGTGCTAAACTACCAAAATAACACCGTTCCCTTAACTGCAATTTACCAATTTAATTCTTTAACTAATAACCTTGACACTCCATTGCAGCTTGTAGTTCGTTTGATGACCCAACAACGAAGAAATGCAAATGCTAAAAATGTTTAAAAAATAAATAAATTGTTAAGCTATACATAAGCGTATCTTTTGCGCATTACTTTGAGTTTGAGTGTTAAAACGAATGTAAAAACTTGTATTCTACATGCTAGATCATCCTATGATAAATGTTCTTATTATTATTATTATTTTTGAAAATGTTTGTATTGAATTTTGTTTGAAAAGTATTGCTTGTAGGTTATGAAAGTACACATATCAGCTATAGCTCTCATGTGTCGTATGTAACTGTTGGTGTATCATTGTTATACGAGTGTTATGCTGAAGTATCACATGTAGTCTTGCTGTAATTTCCATTTCTAATGTGTGTGTGTGTATATATGTATACACACACACCTCTAGTGAAAAACTATTAAAAAAATTTAAAGGTTAAAATATTGTATATATATAGTCTCTGATGTATCGCGTACCGCTTATAACCTCGGACATATCCTTAGTTTTAAAAAGTATCCTTCGTGAAAAGAAAAGTATAACTTGTTTAAAGAGAAACAAGAAAAAAAAAAAAAAAAAAGGAAAAAGAAGAAGAATGTCTTGTCTCTTAAAAAAAAAGGTATCATCTATATTTAAAAGTATGGCCGAAATATCACTTGTCAAACCATCAAACACAATACATAAGACGTAAAATTCAGTCCCCGATACATGATCTAAATTTACTACGCCATACATGAGAGGCTTAACTTGATACACAATAGTTCAACTGAAAACCCCGCTATATCATAAGTCAAAATTAAAACGCAATATATTAAAGACTAAATATGCGTGTTTCCATAATATTCACGCAATTCTTTCGAACTTAAACTCAATACGTAAACTGTCGAACTGCCAGAGACCAATCGTATATAAAATTTTACAATAAGTTATATATGCCATTCATCTCCCACCAAATTTGCTTTGTTATGGAATGACACCCAGAGTACAACTCTGTCTGAGAAGGATCAAATCTCATTGACCGTTTAGCAACCGGGTCTTCATTCTCTATGGAGTAAACCTCAACAGCTCGAACGAGAAATTTCTGAGCTTCCATTCCCAATGCCTCAAGTTCCCTTCGTACGTCTTTCATACATGGCCTATCCTCTCCTTTCACACTTTTGGCTATTTTAACCTATTGTTACCTGTTTTCAATAGTCAATACTCAAGTCAACGGTACTATATACAAAATTAAAAAAAAATTATGAGCTAACTCTGTACGTAGCGTCTATTTTTAGGGATAAAATTTTGTAAACAGGTTAAAAGTTTTTTGTTTCCTGAAAAAACCCTTCTTACCACTGGAGTACTGACCGAGGAGAACATGTAATAACAGGTTAAAATAGTTAAAAGTGTAAAATCATCCATGAAAAAATGGCTTTATTGCAACGACTTAAACAAAAATATGATTTTCCTTCCAAAATTGTTACCATATTTTCGTGGAGTTCCAAGTTTTGTCATGATATAAAAAATACTCGCTAAAAAATGTCATTGTACATTTTAGAACAGGTAAAAAAAATGTCATTTTGGCTGTTAATCCGTTTGGAGTGGCGGAACTGACATGATGAGAGTCTCACATGACATTTGTTAGGGCATTTTTGTCTGAGTGAACAGAAAATAAAATTTTAAAAAAGTAAAAGTTTGAACACTATTCATCTTCTTCCTCAATCATCTATGAATTATTTGTGATCTTTATTGATTAATCTGTCTTAAATTTCAAATTCTTCCAAACTACTAATTAAATGGGTCATAATAAAAAAATTGCTCGCCATGGTTGAATTTATTTTTGTTAAGTGTTGCGCCAGTCACATAATTTGATACCCATCTTTTCTTCTTCCAACAAGGTTTGATGAAGTTATGAAACACCAGCCATGGTTAATCAAAAACCATGGGAGCCTGCAGAAATTCTTGATTTTAAGAATTTGACGACTTAGGTTTTGAGTTACTATTTGAACCAATGCTCCACTATTAGCCGCACACTGATTATTGTTTGTTCTTCTATTGAGGTTATTATATGATGACATAAATAAAGAAGTTGAGTAAATCTAAGGGTTCAGATTGATTTGTTGGTCGTCCTCCCCATATAACTGCTGAGATTTATTCTGCTTGAAGCTACATTACTTTTTGGGGTTTTCCTTTGGTTTTTGCGTTGTTTTGCACCTCTTTTCATTCTTCCTATTTAGTCATGGCACCATATCAATACAGTCACCTTAATGTAGAAACAGATTCCCAAAGTTACATACGCAGCCTATGCACATGATTCTCTGTCTCCATTTTATAATTGAAGTTTGTGTATTATTTTATTTTTAAATAAAATATTCATAGTCAAATAAGAACTTAATTTTTTGTAACTACCAGTTTACTCGATTCCTTAAAAAAAATGCTTCGGATGTATGGACTTCTAAATTCAATAAAAATCTTCCTTTTTTTCCTTCTGCTATGTATCTCATAATTTTATCAGGTGTACCATTGTTGGTGAAATATGGTTTTGAAATAATTCTTTCTGAGTTTTAATGGTATTCGGTCATTTATGTATTTATTCCATATTTAAATTAATAACTTCACAATAACTATGATTTTCTTTTAATAGTATAGGGCACCACGCACTTCACTAGTGTTTCAATAAAGATTATATTTCATTACTTGGGAAAATTATTAATACAACTTTGAATAATTTGATATGATGATAATCAGATACTAACAATTGAAAATAAACTAAATCAAACCTATACAGATATAAATAAGTAATAATATGTATAGATCTAACTAGAACAAAAAAATTAATTACATCGCGCTGGACAAATCATGTACCGATGTATAAATTCGATCTCGAGTCCGTTACTAATCTTCTGAAGAAAGCCGAGAATCGATTGGATATTCACTTGATAATAATAAAATACCCAATTATTTATATGAGGGAAAAACTCCCGTTTATTCGAGGAGGAAATTTTTGAGTATGAGAGATCGAATAGAAAATTCCTATCATGGAAGACAAAAATAAACCAAATAAAAATTACAGAAAAAGAAATCTATTTAATTCTTCCACCTTCCATTGGATGGAGATTAGAGAAAATGGAGGGTAAAATTTAAGAGAAAGACAGAAGGAGAGAGAGAGAGACGTACATTTGTTATAATGTTAAATTATGTAAATGTAATAGTAGAGACATGCATATTCCTCTCGTCCTGTACAATATACCTAATGTAACGTTAGGTATATGTACACAATTTATTCATATCTAATCAAACAATTAATACTCTCTAATTGTGCATACATTACCACTTTTTATGAGGTATAGAATGATGTTTGATACCTTGTTCTTTCATTGCATCGTAAGCTATTTCATTAGTGGCGTTGTAAAGTGCTAGATAGCAAATTTTCATGTTGTCTTGAAACCTCGCCATTACTTCAACAATCCACCTGAAATACCAATCAAAGAAATAATAAATCTTTTTACCTGAACTTGATTCCTCTGTCCCACTATTTGTGTACCACCGTTTGACGTTTTCTCTCATTCCATGTTTTTGTCAAAGGGAATAGTACGTTGTTCATTGGGCAAGCCATTGGAGAATGGAGAGATCACGAAACTGTGCTCTTATATAGCTGCAGCAAGCGTTATTGGACTAGAAGATACAATAACAAAGATGACTATATTATATATGGTGGGTTACATGAAGTTATGAACGTACAGCCTAGCCAATAATATTATTGATGGGTGGAGGTCCACATCTTCTATATATGGCAACACGTTTTCATCCCTTTAATTACGCTTCCCAATAATGAATCTTACATGCCTTTATTGGAAACTCATTTTGATCACAATTCTTACCTCCATTAATTTAATTGAAAGACAAAAATTTGAATTCAACTGTCGGATTATCTGATTGTGCGCATATTGATTTTAGTCTAATGATTATTACTTATATTGATTTAGTATATGAGGTATCGGATATTTAGTCTAACATCATATGTATTGCTTTTACCTGGTGATTTATTGCGATTATAAGTTTAAAAAATGATATATTGTCATTAAGTTAAAATAACAAATATAATTACCAGTAGTGCACGTATCTATTTTTCAGGAAAAAGTTTTTTTTTTTTTTTTTGTAGTGGAGGAAACATGCATATTGATTTTGGCATCATTTATTCAAAAAAATACGGATATTGATTTTAAGAGCAAAAATATCACTGTAAAATAATCTGACAACATACTCTCAGTTAATTTAATTTAAGTAGTAGTTAGAGATTAATTGAGAGATGATGTTAACTATATAGGTAGAGCCAATCTTTGTAAAACAGATTTATGCATGTGGTCATTGTTCATGTGAATAATACGCACATTTTTTTCTCCTTAAAATTAATACTTGAACGAAAGTAGACTGATACTTGTGGTCACTGAGTGTATGAGTAAAATGAATTAAAGCCACAACAAATACAAGTCGAAGCTGTCCCCAGAAGCTAAAGTTAATTCCCGATCAATTAAATTGCATTTTCCAGCCTAACTAGAAGATGTGGACGTCCACCAATCAATAACACGTGAGAGACAATTATATTATCAGTGATGTGATTGTGGTTGTTTAGTTTGGATTATTTTGTTAAGGCCTAAAAACTTTTATATTTCTCTTGGTTATTTGTGCGACTTTATCCCTACATCAATTTGATGCAATTTGATTGTTTGGTTTCCAGTGGGTTTCATTTTCTGGTTCTCGGAGCGTGCGGGAAATCAGACGGACAGAACTACTGCGCCTACCTTGGAAAGTGGATGTAGGCGCAGTAACGCCTCCGTCGAGAAAACCAATATAGGTGCTATGGCGCGTACGTTGAAAAACCGAACGGAGGCATAGTAACGCCTACAGTAAAATATCAAAATATATAAAATGAATAATTTTAGTAGTTGGGTGACTAAAGGTATGTATGTAAAACTATTGATGAGTAAATTTTGGTGGTTATGTATGTAATTTTCCCTATCTTATATCGACAAAACTTACACATACTCTTTCTTTTATTTATTTGACATAAAATCAGGCATCATAATTGTAAAATAATATTGAGCTAATCACTAAAAACATCCCTCGCGTTTTTCCAAATGATCTTTTTAATCCCTCTTATTTAAAATAAACATATTTAGTCCTTCACATTTTCGAAACTGAATTTTGTAATCCTTTGTTTAGTTTTCATCTATTCTTCTGTTTAAAAAAATTACGCTGTAAAGAGAGGCTACTTCACAGTACTGAAGCTGCAAATGCTGAAGGGAAGAAGCCTCCAAGTGTTGCAGCAGCTGCAAGTTGATCACCTTGATCAAGCAACTTGCAAATTGTGCTGAGCTGTCAAAGTGGGCTGTCCACATGCGGTTAATGTGACCAAAGGAGATGGTTTAGCTCACTATGCTTGGTTAAACAGCTGTCAAGTTAGTTAGGTGTAGGATAAGGACTTTTTGTGTATAGTTACCTATCATGCGCACTGTGCAAAGTGGGTGTAGGTTATACTTGTCTGTATATACTGTAAAATGTAAATCGGATTTTCATAATTAAATGAGAAGAACACAATTCATATTTACATTACAATTGCCTTTACAGAAATTCTCTCTGCTTTTTCTCTTCATTTTCTCTACATTCTTCTTCTCGGTTCTTCAGTTTTCTTCATTGATCTCTAGCTTGTTGTTGCTGTCTTGCTGCTTCAACTGTTTGAGTGATCAATTTTACACATATCACGTTACCATTTTATGAAGGATAAAATTGTCACTTCGAATTATCAGCTCTTTTTTTATTTTTTCTTTGAACTAGAAACAGAATAAAATAATTATGTATTAAACTCACAAGTCAATGCAACTTTCATATAAGAAATTAAAAAAAGTTGCAAATAAGAAATGTAATTTGTTGAACCTCCACTGCTGCTTCGTAATTCGTTTGGACATGGCGTGATGTTCTGTGGTAGAGCCCATTTGAGGGCCATCAAACAAACAAGCCATAGCCTCACATTGCATCGCAGAGGTTGATGTTAGGACCGTTTAGTTCGTGGCCACATCATTTTGATGTGATCCCACATATTACCTATATTGCAGTCATCTTTGTTTGGATGACCCAACCAGTTGCGAAACTTAGGTTCCAAAACTGAAGGGGGGACAGGCCAGAATTCTCAGTTCGATTCGGGGTGAAATGGGTTGCGCCAGGTTTCGGGGCGAGGGCAATACGGACCGTCACTATATAATTGCCGATCGTATTCTAATAAAAATTTATTTAGGGATTTTGGTTTATTGTGAAAAGGAGTTAAAGTAACGTAATTTCAATTCTATCCCTAAATAGATTGTCATGTGATATGCACATGATTTTATTCGACTCAAAAATGGATTCATTCCTCTTCGACCAAAAATTAGTTTTGAAAATGTTAAAAACTAAAAATGTTCATTTTAAATGTGAGAGATTTTAAAAGATGGTTTGTTTATCTTTAGCGCATTACTTTGAGTTTGAATGTTAAAAGAAATGTAAAGACTTGTATCCTTCCTGCTAGATCGTGCTATGATGCATGTTTTTATTATTATTTTTCAAAACGTGTCTATTGAAATTAGTTTATAAAGTATCGCTTGTATATATTATGAAAGCACGCATATCGCCCACAGGTTTGATGTATCGTATGTAACTGCTGATATATCGCAGTTACGGGTGCAGTTGTTGAAGTATCACATGTAGTCTTGTGTATAACCACTAATGTATCGCGTATCGCTTAGCACTTCTAATGTATCGCCCATTTTAAAGAGTATCCATTGTGAAAAGAAAAGTATAACTATTTAAGAGTAGAGCAAAAATATCACTTGGCCAACCATCAGACACAATATACAACACACTAAACTCATTTCGCCACACAAGAGCCTAAATTACTACGTCATACATCAGAGGCTTAACCTTTTTTATTTTTTGAGACAATCAGAGGCGTAACTTGATATACAATAGGTCAATAGCTAAACTCGATATATCTTAGACCAAAATTAATATACGATATATTAGAGACTAAATACGCGTGTTTTAATAATATTCACGCAGTACTTTCGAAACTAAATTCAATATCAAACCGTCGAACCGTCATACGCATGGTATATAAATTCTCACAATAAGTTATATATATGCCATTCATCTCCCACCAAATTCCTGTAACAAGATTTGCTCTGTTATGGAATGACACCCAGAGTACAACTCTGTCTGAGATGGATCAAATCTCATTGACCGCTTAGCAATCGTGGCTTCATTCTCTATGCAGTGAACCTCAACAGCTCGAACGAGAAATTTCTGAACTTCCATTCCCAATACCTCAAGTTCCCTTGCCACATCTTTCATATATGGCCTATCCTCTCCTTTTACACTAAATGCATCTTTTGGCTATCATAGCCACTTGCCTTAACTCCTCAATATTTTCATTGCAGGATAATATGCTACTCTCAAAAACTTGAACCAAATTATCTTCTTTCAAACAAGAAAGGAAATAGTTTGATAAAAATCTCTCGGCCTCTGGTCGATCTGATGCCAATACTTTCTTTCCAGTAAGAAGCTCTATCAACACAATCCCAAAGCTGTAGACATCGCTTTTCTCTGTCAACAGACCGGTCTGCAAGTATTCGGGATCTAAATAGCCGTGTGTCCCTTGCACCATTGTAGACACTTGCTTTCCATCCACTGGAAGCAATCTCGATATCCCGAAATCAGATACTTTTGCGGTGTAATTCTGATCCAAAAGTATGTTTGCTGACTTTATGTCTCTGTGGATAATTGGTGGGGAGGCAATGGAATGTAAATATGAAAGCACTCCAGCTACTTCTGATGCTATCCGTAATCGAATATTCCAAGAAAGTTTTGATGCTTTTGTTTTGTTGTGTAAATGCTCAGAGAGTGTTCCCTTGTCAATGAATTCATAAACAAGTAATGGCACTTCTGTCTCAAGGCAACAACCAAGAAGCTTTACGACGTTTCAATTGTTGATTTGGGAGAGAACAATTACCTCATTTATGAATTGTTCAACTTGATGTTGATCAACTCCTCTGGACTTCTTAATGGCCACTTTTGTTTCGTCTGCCAACTCTCCTTTGAAGACTATCCCAAATCCACCGCGACCGATGATTCGGGTTTCATCAAAATCAGTGGTTGCCTTTTTCAATTCTTCAACAGTGAAAATTTTAACAGTATTAGATCCTCCTCCATTCCCTGTGAGTTTTTGCAGTAAAATTAATCCACCATTTCTTCTAAAACGGTCCTCCTTCAGTCGGTTTGCCTTTGTTCTCTTCATTCTGGAGTACAAACCCATGGAGATAGCTAGTAGAACTGCAAAAGCTGCGCTTACACCAACTGTAGCCATGCAAATTAAAAATTTCAGATACGAAATGTAAAAGGGATTCTTGATGTCTTAGAACTCATAACCTAATTATGTCTGTACTAGAATAAAGTAATATGTTATATCACTTTGCTTTCTGCCCTTAAATTGGACTATTTTTTCGCTTTGGATCACTTGAAAAAGTGGCCCCGTATGGCAACAAAATTTTTCATCTCATTTTACTCTCACTTATATTTTATAATAATTTATCATCAATTTTAATACACTTTTTTACATTTTCTAAACAACTTTTTACATTTTTCGAACACCTTTTTACATTTCTAATATAACTTTAATAATTTTAAAATCCAAAACACCTTTCAAAAAGCATACTATACGGGCCATTTTTCAGTCTTAAGTTTAAAAATAGTTCATTCATGATCGAAATTCAAATTCAGGTAGCATCCAAGCTATATTACCCTATATTTTAATTTAATTCCAACAAAACGCGTGTTTCAATTCATTGAACTTTTTTCGCAAGTCACTTAGAAAACGCAAGACATACACAAAGATTATTAAAGGGTCTCCATGCCCACCAGTCATTTTATCGGCTGTTCTTAGAATAAAAAATAAAAGAGAAAATAACTAACCTGGCCAATAAATTTTTTTATCTGGATGTTCATTAGGAATGCATCCTTCTCCATCTTTTCTCCCATCGCCATGGTACCCTTGATTACAATTGCATGCATAACTTCCCAACGTGTTAACACAGGTACTGTGGTCTGCACAGTTGCTGAGATTTGAATCTGCACATTCATTTATATCTGCATTTATACATAATTTGCAAACCATTAGACCAAAAAAATTCTTAACTAATATTAACTTTGGAAGAATTAATGAAAATAGTGATTACCTTGGCAACCATTGGTGGGGAGATATGGGTTCCCCTCAAAACCTTGCTTGCACTTACAGCGATAACCCATCGCCCCTTCCTCATCATAACAGACACTATTCTCGGTTTTACAAGCATAGGAAGTCATGTTCCTTTTAGCATCTTCGCATTTCTCATACGCGATAACCCAATCCACGACAACGGGGACACTTAAATTCTTGTCTATATTGGTAACATTAGCTGCAAAAAACTTGAAAGCGGTTTCTTCAACCACAAATCCATAGCTGCAAGGATTAAAATCTGAGACATATCTATGGTTATAGTAGCTATCAACCGAAACATTAATCTGCCAAGCCCCACTCGGTATAGATGTCTGGCAACAGCCGATCCCCGAACAAGAATCCTTAACTTCTTCCTTTGAATCACAAATAGACATACATCCGGTAGTGTAAGGACGTTCGTGACTCACCCCTTTAATAATAGCGTAAATATCACAACCAATTACTGTGAATTTATTGGCTGTACTGTTGAAAACCATGGGTTGCACTAAACTCATCCAAGTTGGGTAGTAATCAGAAAGGCTATGATTTCCGGGATAGTAGCAATCGTACGCCACGTCGTACAAAACGCGGAGCTGACCAGCCAGAGATATATCTCTAACGCCGATTCTTCCGTTCCTGGAGAGCACACTACTACAAATTGGAGCTGTAGCAACACCTCAAAAGTGATGCTTTAGGCTCTAAAAGTATTATCTTAGGCTTAAGGTGTCACTTTTAAAAGTATCTCCTAAAGTGATGTTACCTTAGGCCTAAAGTAACACTTTTTACCTTTTATACAACATTTTTTCGAAGTGTTGCAATAGGTAAATCTAACATTTTTTTCCTCCCTAATGTAACGCTTTTTCACCTTTAATGAAACGCTTTTTTAGGCCTAATGCAACGCTTTTTGGGCCTAATGCAACACTTTTTGGCCTAAATGCAACGCTTATTGGACCCAAATGCAACGCTTTGTGGGCCTCATGCAATGACTTTTGGCCTAATGCAATGCTTTTTGAGCCCAATGCAACACTTTTTCGCTCCAATGCAACACTTTTATGCATGTGTAACATTTTTTTACCAATATATTATTATTGCTCATATGATATCATTCATTCAAATCCCCTATTAAATTGATAATTAAATGCTTGTATTACAAACTATTTATATAAAATTTATAATCTAGTAATCCAAATGCTCATATTACAAAAATAATTTATAGAGTTCTATATCCCATGATTTCCACCCATATCATCACAAGACTTCAAGAATTTAAAGCGCTTCAAATCTCGAGCTTCACTTACGAAAACCTCACTTCCAAACCTGGAAATTTTTACAAACAAAATGAAATAGACAGTTAGATTCTAGTAAAAACTATAAACAATCAAAATATAAGTTTGTTCAACTTAGCTGGTTTCAAGTCGAAATGTTATGCTGATTTAAAAAGGTTCCATATGTCCTTCAATAGCGAATAACATAATCAATTCAGATGGAGAATTCAATGGAGATGGAGAATTTGGCCACGTTTTTCTGTACCAAAATTAAGTGACTAACAATGAAGCCCCAAGAATCCACACAAATCCCATTTGAATAAGCAGAACTGTATAAGGAGAAACTTTGAAGCTAATTTCAGACTTAACCACTTTCTTCTGGTCATACCACAATTTAGATACTGACGCGTTCGTAACAATAATGTCATTATATCATATTGAAAAGTGCAACAAGGAAAGAATAATCCTAGTTATTGCCTCCAATGACTATGCATTTTAATTCCTCAACATTCTAAGTGCAATTGCATGAATTCCTCAGCCTAGTCTACTAACATAAGTACTAAATGAAGAAGAGGAAACTAAAGTAATTAGACTAATCACTGTGGCAGGATTTGGGTCCAAAATTTGAGAAATCAAGGATACATAATAAAAATGACACTGAAGAACAAAATTAATTCCTAGCTAGCATGCTGCTCAAGTTCAAAATGGTGGATCTCATCATTTGCAGCATTCAAAATCCAATAAAAACTCACTTATATACATATATATATATATATATATATATATATATAATTTCCAGCATTCAAAATCCAATAAAAACTCACATATATATATATATATAATTTCCAGCATTCAAAATCCAATCAAAACTCACTCCATATATATATATATATATATATATATATATATGTAAACCACTAAATAGTAACTCCAGAAGATGCACCATAAAAACTGGAAATATCAGAATATATAAGCCCAAAGAAGACGTGGAAAAAAAAAGAAAAAGATTTCACTTCCTTGGATACAGACTAAGGATTTCCATCAATATCATTCAGCAACACATCAGGGAAAGCATCCTCAACCTAAAAGAACAATGATATGAAGATCAGTTCAAAACAGTACAAGCTTCTAGGGTACTACAAAGGCACAAACTCCTATTCTGAATACTACTAATAATAATTTTTTTAATGCAAACCACTTTATTACTCAAAGTAGGCCCAATTTCTCCAAGAAAAGATCAGAGAGTGCAGCCCAATTATGGATATTGTTGAATTGGAACAAATAGTTGATGCATCTATCCTAAGTGGGCCATCCTGAAATACAATAACACAGTATGTTCAATCAAAGATAGAATGACCTGAGAAATTTGATTTCACATGGTTATCAATGCATGCAAATGCAAGAAGAATTCTATGCAACTCAGACAATTTGGCACAATTCATAGGAATAACTGAATGCTTAGTTGTAATATGAGAAGCTTATTTTACAGCTTAAATTTCATTGTTGCAAATAACTTAGTGACCTAGTATTCCATAAGGGTCACAACACACATTTTGAACTCACAAAAATAACTTTTTCAGGAGTCTGCATTTCATGTCTTTTATAAAGTCTGAAATAATATTCAGACACTCAGAGTTGATAAGACAGTCCATTTCTAAATTAAGATTATTATAATTATTTATAAACAAAGGGAATAAATATGTAAACTCTTAAGTGGATGGAAAAGTCCTATTTAAGTAAGAGGACTCACATTCCTTCTGTTTCGTAGTACTGTAACCTACCCAATTGATAGTTCCAGCTAAGACTGGAAGACCTTTCTCCTTGAATACAAGAAGAGATTCACTAGTAGGCATTGATTCATCCACGACACTTTTCCCTGCAAATACTTTCCCCCAAGTACCTTCCCCTGTTTGTAACATATCAAACTCCAAATCAGTATGTAAGCAATGCCTAATGAATCCATTTGACAATGAAGAAGGAACTCGAAGTAAATGCAGGTTCGCAAATGCATGACCTAGCAAGAAATTTTCTATCAAGTTCCTCTCGTTTTGAATCCGATATGAGTAATCTCTCCAATCATCAACATCATTCTCCATCATTTGCTTAATTACTTTCATGGACTTGGGTACAACCCTTGATTCCTCCCCTGTAACTTTCGATGTTTCTGATTCAATCTATCTAATGAAGTGGGATTGTTTCTTCATTGAGGGAATAAGTTGATAGAAATTTTAGTAGGACTCGGGTAATTTACCTCTGCATATAGATTGCATACATATGCTGGCTTTTTTCAACACAACAAATCGTTTACGAGCATTATGAGTTCTTATTCGCCTTTGTATGGCTTTTGCTGTAGTACTAAGAACTTCTGCCCTTTGTGCATCTAACTCAGCCATCTGACCAGCTCTAAGGAAAACCTTTGTTTTACCTATCTGTAAGTTTACAAAAGACGGATCAAATGCATTAAGCAAAATTCATTCCTGGAATGTTAAAACGACTGGACAAGCATCTATCAACTGAGTTTCCTTAGCAAGGTCTTGTGCCGTAAGAAAAGCAAAGATCATGTTCTTTTTGGAGGAGAACCAGTTTTACCTGAAATCCTTTAAGCCCTTTCTTCTCCAGGATCCTCTGGCATGCAATTTTTTCATCAAAACTGCTCATGAAGCAAGCACTGTATTAGAAACAGGATATAAATCATAAGGCAAAAGGTGATAATGGATGTATCCTTACCATGCATGATAAAGCTACCTATGATAGTGAATATATCTGCTTTTTAAATCTAAATTCAATCAAAAGGAGGCCTCACCTTCCTTCCAAAAGTTCAGGTGCAAGTACCCCAAATCTATTTATGAACTCAAAGAAAGGTCGGCGAGTAGGATATCCCGCACAACTTATTCTGATTGCTTCAAGAACTCCCTAGAAAAAGAAACTTGGGTAAGATGAGAAGCATATAAGATAGAAAAATTCATCGAAGATGAGAATGAGTTGCCTTCTTAGGTGGTGGTGGGCAAATACAAAGAAAAAAGTGGAGTACATCTGTTAAGAAATTTACTCCACAACGCAATTGCTGCATTATATTTGTATTCTCAAAAATAGCAGGTTTAAGAAGATTGTTTGGCTTTATACATCTGATATAATGAGGCTCTGTAGCATTTAGAGTCTCCATAAGGCTCTGCAATTGTAACTGCACGAAAAAAGTAAATCACACTTCTTCAGCCCCATTTAAAGTTGGCAAACATTCAGTTCATTATTAGCCTAAGCATCAAATAGTGATAAATGCAGTCACAGAAATAGGGATGAGATAAAGATACCTTAAAGCGTGAACCAATTGAAGAAAACTTAGAAGATTTTGCAGACTCTTCACGGACTGGAGGAAAAAGTCCAGCCACAAAAGTGCACTTAGAAGCACCTAACAGGTCCTGATGTTCAGGAACTACGTAATGTTTGTTTTTGTCCAAAAATTGGTCAGACTGGTATTGAACCTGGTAAAAAACTTAAATGAGTTGAAAGTTCAAATGGAGGAAAATGTCCATTTAAACTTAAATGAGATGAAAGTTCAAATGGAGGAAAATGTCCATTTATCAAGTAAATGTTTTTGGGTTATTGAACATACCTCTCCAGCATAATGTGAAATTATGAAATCGGTACGAGACAATTTAGGCTTGACAAACCGCTTATTAGTCTTGAAAGTTTGATAAAGCTTGTTTGAAAATGTTTCATGCGTTGACTTTGGAAACATACTGAAAATCAAAGTACAAAGGAATATCATATTTATTGAAGCTCAATTAAGAGGATGACAAGGTGATGCTGCTTAAAATGAGGATGAACAGAAATGAATTGGATGAAAGTTTCAGTTGTCAAGTGGATGAACCATTAGCATCTACTGAAAATAGCAGAAAAGGAAAACACAGAAAAGTTGAAGAGAATATCTCACCAGGCTTCGTCAAGGAGAGTAATAATTCCACCTGGTTTCTGCAAAAACAATGTACCATACAACACAAGAAGCCCTGAAACTTAGCATTTTGAATGACAAATGAGCACTAAAATCTATCAATGCATTTAGAACATTGACTCAAGGATTGTGCTTTACTTGGAATGCACATCATTTAATCTGCTAGAATTTTATCAGACCCACTATAGGAGCTATGAATCCATCAATAGTAAATTAAAGAATGGTGCAGCATTGCAGCTACTGTCCATAGAATGAGTTAATAGAAAAGAGAAAACACCTTCTCAAGAAGATCCAAGACATCTTGATTGTCACAAGGTCATCTGCATCTCCAACTGTCACTGTGAATTAAGTCAGGTTTCTCATCCCATATTCTCCCTCTTTAGTTTTCACAGGGTAAGGAAGGCATAAAAAAGTTCAGCCAACATCAAGGTTGAAAATAATTCAGGAAATTGCCTGAAAATGGAAGAAAAAATCTATAAATCTTCTCATTTCGCATTGACAAACCGAAAAGAAACAGAAAAAATAGAGAATAAAAGTTCAGCTAAACTAAAAAGAACTATAAAAAAGAAAGGGGAAAAAAAATAAAATTTATGTTTACCGTCGATTTCGATTTCTGAAGCATTACGTATCCAAAACCACAAAACCCCAAATTTTTATCATCTTCTTCGATTTATCATCCTGCGGAAACCATAAGAGAATCAACAAAATTAACTATAAACACTAAAACAACATTAGCCAAGGAAAGGGAAAACAAAACTGAAATGAAAAGGAAATAATATGAACTTTTTCGTCTGAGATGGATGAAGAAGAGCGGATGGAGCCATTTTAACAAAGCATTACTAAAAAAATCCCTAAAATAAAAGCATTACGAATTCAGCAGCTCCCCTTTCATTACCACAAAACTCAGTCACACTCCATGAAAGCATGGTATTAGTGAAGGCAATTGGGAACCCGAACTTCACATTGTCCCCTGCATCATAATATCCTCCAACCAAATCAACCTGCATTGTCAATTTACAAAAGTTTAAAACCTTCCCAGTCACAAAATATAAAAATATATAAAAAATAATTGACCAAAACACACAAATTAAACCTCCCATTCTAACATTATAGCACAGACTTGATAAAATGTCAACAAAAATAAAGTAATGCTCCACAGTTCCACCAATGTTGTTGACAAAATATTCATATAAAATCCCTATGGATAATAGAACAAGAAAAAAGAAATTCAATTCAGGAGAAAATTAAGCTATCAAGTGAACTGAAAATATGGATCAATCTATTTCCATTGGAGAGATCTTTACTATTCTCCACCGATGATACATCTGATTGCTTCTCACCAGCAAGTTACACCATGCATCATTTCACTTTGGCAGTTTTTGGGCATACGTGAAACCAAAATCCAAAAATTCAATCATTTCTGAACAATATAAATTCTAGATAATCACCCTGAGAGCGGCAAAGGAACAGAGTTACAGGGACAGTGACAAAGGAGAAAGATTGACGGGGAATTTTTAAAACCATAAAACTCATTATAAATTGGCTAGAACAGGAAAATGGCTCAAGATTTATCAAGAAATTCCCTGAAGTTCCAAAGAGGTCCAAACAAGTCCAAGCCATATCAAAATATAATCACCAAGACACGAGAAAATAAATTTTAACCAGAAATAAACCATCTTTTCCCAGACAACTGCAGCAGAGGACCTTGCTCCTCATCCAAATTTAAAGTCTTACTAGCTAGTTAGCCTTGTTGTTCTAATAAAAAGCACAGTATCACTCTACACCAGTCCATTAAGGGCATTAAAAAACAAAAATACGAATATTTGCTTCTAACAACTTGAAAAAAACTGATGTTCATACCATTCCATAAGATTAGGTCTGAAAAATGCATGCAATACGATAAATTTGTCAGAAACTAACCTAAACTACTAAATTATCAGTAAAGTCAACCACTAGCCAACAAATTGCCAAAAAAGAAATTAATTTAACCTCGAATTAAATTATGTAACCTCAAACTAAATTGTCGTTGAGGTGGAGTGTGCCTCATCAATTGAAGCCCTAGATTGCAGAGGAAATAGAGATTTGGGCAGCAGGGTGATGCCGGAAAGTCACCGTAGAGGTGGAGTACTGGCCAGAAGCTAAGGGAGTCAAGTCTGGTGAAGGCAAGAACACAGAGAAGAAAGTCACACGCCGATGCCATCGATCGCAATGTCGAGACTAATTTTTTAGCCGAGCAGGAGGTGATTGAGATCGAGAAATCACTGAATAAGGCACCATATCACCTTATCGATGCCCCACCAACCAAAGGTTGAGTGCCAGGGGCGAATGGAGGAGGAGCAGGCGTCAATTTTGAGGAGGGCTGACGAGGAGAGGAGGAAGAGAAAGAAATTGATTGAAAAATGCTTTAGTCGAAATTAATTTGTAGAGGAAGACGGAGAAACATGGGTTAAAAACTTATAAGAAGAAACTGATATTTTATTTGTTTTTCCCAATTTCACCCTTGACCAATTCAGCCCTAAATCCTAAACTCTAACCCAAACCCCCAAACCTAAACCCCAAACTCTAAACCTACATTTTATAAGAAAAAAGTATTGTAGTAGCCTAAAAAAGAGTTGCACTAGTCTAACAAAAATGCAATGCACTAGCTCCAAAAAAAAGTTGCAATAGCCTTTAGAAAAAAGTGTTGTACTAACCTAAAAAAATGTTGTTTTAGGCTTTCCAACAAAAGCAGCATTTTGTAAAGTGTAGCATATTGCAAAAAGATGTTGCATTAGACTTCTATAGCTACACTTAATTATGGTGATGCATTTTCTTTTAAAATTTTGTTCTATTGTAACAGTTTTAAAAGTGTAACCTACAAAGTGATACTATAGGCTCAATTTGTAGTAGTGGCACTAGCCCCGGCGAGTCGACATCATTGGAAGAGTTGTGACATTCCACTAAGAATCTTTCATCCAAATAGCAACCTTCTCGGGTGCCAAATGGAAATGGAATGCTCACGTTACCACAAAGGTCCTGATCTTCGCAGCCCGGCTTTGCTATCGGAAATGTAGAAATATTGCGAGAAAACATCGTCAAGAAAATCATAAGCAAGATTGTAATAGAAATGTGATTCTCCATTTCAATGGATTTAGACGTTTTTTGTGTGTTAATCTGCAATGCTTTCAAGGCTGCCGTGCCATTTTATATATACGGAAAAGAGAGTCAACGCGGGCAAGCCAGACATCATCATGAGTCCAGTGAATTTACTGCCTTAACCACCAAATGGCCAAAATATTCAACCCAGAAAAGACTGTTCACATAAATTGTTCTACGAACCAAGAAAAGACTGATCACATAAAATATTCAACACACGCGCATCATGTTTCCGGCATGCATAGTTTTTAATATGCATATGATTCAACCATTAATTCAACGCTTTGATAAGTGATAACTAGTACTCCATTTTTCCCATTCAAAAATACTAAATTAATGGACCAACGCACTATAATAGAGGAAAAAAAATTCATTTTGAAGATCGTCACCAGCCAACAGAACAGTTGATATAGAAACTGTATCTTAATTGTACTCCCTCGTCCATTTAAAAAGTCATATTTCAAAAAGGATTTTTTGTCTCACTAAAAAATTCTATGTTTCTATTTATTTACATTCTAGATCGTTACTAATATAACAAGATGCAAAAACTTGTATACAACGGGTTCATACATGTGACGAGATTTGCCACCTCATCAACACTCATTTTTATTTTATTTTTTTTGCAAGCTTGTTTATCAGTTTAATGTTGAAGAAATAGCCGTTAAAATTAACCCATACTCCTTGAGCTGAGCAAATATCACATATCAGTTTAGTGTTTACGAAGTATCAGTTAAAATTAACTCATACTTCATGAGCAAAACTTGCGTATCTGTTTATTGTTGACGAAGTAGCTCTAATACTCCATGAATATGAGTTGCAACTCTTTTTCAGAGTGACACTTATAGACTATCTTTTTATTGTTGACGAAGTAGTTTTCTAATACTCCATGAAGAAGATTTGCTACTCTTTTTAAGGGCCTCTTCTTTACTGAAGATTTGAGTTTTGGTTTGAGTTTTGATTTTTAAAAAATAGTTTTATAATGTAAAAAGTGTATTGAAAATGTAAAAAAATATAGAGGAATAGTAAAAAGTTGTATTGAATGATAAAAGCTGATTATAATATATTAAATTTACTGTTGAAACTCAAATCAAAACGTAAAGAACAGGCCCTAAGAGTGACACTTGATCTCTTATAATATAGAGTATCTCTTTACTATTGACGAAATAGCTCTAATACTCCATCCAACAAAGTAACTCTAATACTCCATGAAGAAGAGATGCTACTCTTTTAAGAGTTACATTTGATCTCTTATCGAGTATCTCTGACGATAGCTCTAATACCCATTCAGCAAAGTAGCTCAAATATTCCATGAAGAGGAGCTGCTACACTTTTAAGAGTTACACTTGACGTCTTATACAATATCTCTTTAATGTTGACTACATAGCTCTAATGCTCTATGAACACGAGGTGCTACTTATACTCTCTTCAAGATCCACTACTTTCTTCAAAATACTTGAAGATAGTATTATATACGCATACTTTATTCAAGTAGCTTGAAGAGAGTACTACTCTATTTGAGATGCTTGAAGAGGTTTACTGATACTCTCTTCAAGATATTTGAACAGGTTCTTTTTTCTTTTCTTTTTTTTTTTATAAATGTGATACTTGAACAAAGTATTAGTGACAATTGTGAACAGTACTATTGGCACTATTCATAAGTATCAATTTTATTTGGTTCAAGTAGAAGTTTTGTAAGGAAAAAAAAAATATATACTATTCATGTGAACCCACCTCATAGAAGAAGACCACGTCATACCAGTCTTATTTAGGAACCAATCTCATACAAGTTTTTATGGATGAGAATTATGACAACAATTTAGTACTCTCCCAATTTATCAAGAGAGTCTACTTTGATAAATGTACAACTTATTATGAATGTTAAGATAAAATATTTAAAATAATTAATTTGACATAATTTGTGCAATTTATATCCTTACTTTTTAATTATGAACTAATTTTAAACTACATATAAATATATTAGTAAACGTATGAGAAATAAAAAATTTGAAAGTAGATTTTTTTTTAATGTAAGGAAGGAAATATTATTGTTGCCAAATAAAGCAGGGGTTTGTGTGTACCTACTTTTTGTATTTTAAATGACTTCGATCACATCTCCAAAATCTGAGACAAAAAGTTGATGCATGCATCAAACATATGTAACCTTAATTGAACCTAAAAAGTATTTAATGAAATGCGAAAAGGCCAACACATTTGACTGCCACAATCTGGGAAACGAGTGGCCACTGGGGTTCACACTTCACACCGTCCATCCACTCGATATCATCTAGTCCTCTCCCCTCCACAACGCGCGGCACTAACTCCATTTGACTAGCTTTATTATTTTTTTTTTTATAGGGAAAATTCAATTTTTGGTTACTTCATTTTCGTAAAACTCATCTTTTTAGTGGCCACAAGTTAATTTTTAATATTTTTCATAGTCATTATATTTTTATTTTTGTAATTTTTAGTCATTTTATTAAGTTACTCTGTCAAATATCTAGCATAGCATTTTTTTTGACCTATTTATGTCAAAATAGTTCAAAACTTTTAAAATGCTTCTCATTTTTTTTGGGTATAATTACTTTTAGCTCCCTATGTTATAAAGTTTTTACACTTTGTCCCCTTATATTTTTTAAATGAACACTTAACCCCTTCGACTTAGGGCTAAAGCTGAAAAAGAGGATGATTTTTTCTATTCCAAAAATCCTCCTTTTCTTTTAAAAAAATCCAACCTTGATTGAATTCTAAAAGGTTAAATTATCCAATAACATTTAAGCAATAATTCAACATTAATCCAGTTCTAGACAATTTATCCCATTATCGGGAGAAAAGCATTGATGCAAATTGCAAATAATAACTCAAAGCTAAGTCGTCAAATTCTTAAATTCACAAATTTCTGCAGGCTCCCATGGTTTTTGATTAACCATGGCTGGTATTTCATAACTTCATCAAACCTTGTTGGAAGAAGAAAATAGATGGGTGATGTTTCATAAATTAATTTTTATTAACAAATTATGTGACTACGACAACATCCTATAAAAATAAATTAAACCATACGGAGCAATTTTTATTTATTTATTATGGCCCATTTAATTAGTAGTAGAAATTGTTTGATGATGTTAGAAGAATTTCAAATTTAAGACAGATTACTCAATAAAGATCACAAATAATTCATAGATGATGGAGGAAAAAAATGAATAGTGTTCAAATTTTTACTTTTTTATTTTATTTTATTTGTTGTTCACTTAGACCAAAATGCCCCTACAAATGTAATGTAAGACTCATGTGATGTCAATTCTGTCACTCCAAACGGATTAACGGCCAAAATGACCTTCTTTTTCACCTGTTTTTTTTTTTTTTTTTTTTTTTTTGCACCTATTTTAAAACGTATGATGATATTTTTTTCGCGAGACCAAACTTTGAACTTCACGAAAGTATGATAACATTTTAGGCAAGAGAAATTATATTGTTGGCCACTTTTGTTTGGGGTCGTTACACTTTTGGTTACTTTTATTTAAGTCATTGTAAGAAAGCCATATTTGTATATATATGGTATTACAGTTTTAGCTATTTTAACCTATTATTATATATTCTCTCTCGTCACTCCAGTCAATACTAATAAGGGTTTTTTTTTACGAAACGAAAAACTTGTAGTGCCTAAATATGAATTCCAAATTTTTTTTCCAAATAATAGATGCTACAAAGTTAGCCTATAAAAGTTTTTTATTTTGTACATATCACCGTCGATTGGGACAAGGACAGTTGAAAACATATAATAACAAGTTAAACAAGTTAAATTAATGGCAACGTTAAAAATCATGCATACAAAAATGATTTTTTTTGCAACGTATGAAACAAAAGTTCCCAAAAGACTAATGTACCCCAAACAAATCAATTCCGGATGTTTTAGATTCCTTGGAAATCAATTCCGCTACTTCGAAGAATTTGGAAGATTCAAATGGCTTCCTCCTTCTCCATTTGGCATATCTTGAGAGAAGCAAATTTAGTGGTGGATGCACTAGCTAGCCATGCCAGGGTAGCAAAGCAAGCAGCTAGCATCTCACATTGACTTATCTTGCTTCTCAAGTGGTTTAATCTGCTTAGATAGATTAGGTTTTCCTACCATTCGATTAGCTCACGACTTATAATTGTTGTATTTCTTTGCTTTTATTGATTTTGGGATCTACATTTTGCACCACTCTGTGCCTTGAGGTAAGGTTTATTATGTTTCCTCAAACTTCTTTTACCAAACTTTTAACAAAAGATTCTCATGACCTCAACCACTTAATGATCTTAATGGTCTGTTTTCATAGAAGAAAAAAGAACTAAGAAAGAAATTAAAACAGTCCATTGAGCACAACTAATAATTAGGATTTGGGTGAAGGCGAATAGTACTGATATATCCGGTAAAATATCATTAATCGACAAGAAGGTAAAATAACTAATTATATTGGAGAAAGCAATGCAATTCAACTTTACAAACAAAGTTTCACAACATATTTAAGGCGTATGAAAACAACAAAGTTTCACAAATAACTAGTGACATTAGGAGCCTTGTGGCTCTAATGCACGTAGCTTTCCATACAAACGTTAGATTTGACTTTAGTTTGTATTAGCTTTCTTGCTTTATCATTTGCATCATGCATATTGTATTTTCAGAAGTAAGGTACATTACGTCCCCTTCCGTTTTTACAAAATTTGAATTTTAATAAAGGGTCAACATTTAACCCACTTAATTGGCTTTTACCCAAAAAAAAAAAAAAAAAGATGTATAAATACTTATTTCAACCATGGCAAACACCAATATGCCACAACAATTAATATTAGAAATAATTTATCAGCACAAATTGGATCATATATCCACTTTTTTTATTCGGTTTATTCTCTTATAGCGAGAGGTGGAGTCTACGTGTCACTTCCACGACCCATAAATTCATTAATATAAAAGAGTACAAAGCATTGGATATATAGAACTCCAAATACGTAAAATATTGTGTCTACAAGTTACAGACAAAGCATTCAAGCTTTATACCTTCAAATCCAGCTTTCAAAGCCAAGTTAAGAAACTCCTCTTCAGTTCTTTCTTTTCCTGCTCCTACTTCAGCTATCATTACCAAATCGAATTGGCAAGTGGTTTTTGAAAATACACTAGTATCTGGAATCACCGGAAGAAGGGCATCAACCACTATTACTTTTCCATTTTTCGGTAGCGCCTTGTAACAATTCTTCAGCAGTTTCAAGCAATGATCATCGTCCCAATCATGAAGTATCCACTAGCTTGCAGATGAATTAATTGAATTCATGAATGCATGATGTTAAACGTATACTTCCTCCATCCTATATAAATGGTCCAGTTTAAAAATAATTTGTTGTCCTACTAAAGGAGTTCGGTTTTAATTTATTTACGTTGCATATCCTTATTCATATATAGTAATGCATGATCAACGTACACTTAAACTTAGAAAGTAAGGATATAAATGAAATATATAGTACCAAATTACTTATTTAAATGTTGCACCTTAACATCCATAATAAATTGTATATTTTTCAAATCAGAGAATTTTAATAGGAGGAGGGAGTATAGATTTTCTCAATATATTTCAAAACAATCTGAACATATTTATAATACCTTCATAAAAATAGCATCTCCAGATTGAACACTTTCAAACATGTCTCTGGCGATGTGTTTAACTCCTGCAATAATATATATATATATATATATATATATATGGTATAGTGGTGTGGTGAAAAGATGGAAGAATTTTATGAAACCAACCAAATAGTATTAGCTGATCTTTGTGCTATAGTAAAAGAGTCTAGTGGTACAATTTGTTATATATGAGTCACAAGGTACAAGACTCTTCTAATAAGACCTAAAGATTGAGTACAATTAACTAACTAAGATTTTGAGAAAAAATAGCATGATATATACCAGGTAGGCGAAAGCATGTTGTATAATATGTGGGAAATTGAAATTAATACCCCTGAGATTCGAATATTTAGTTGTAATAGCATCTAGTGTAGCTCCAAGGCCACCAGCAACATCTACCAAAGTTTCAAGATGCTCGAATCCTTTGTATTTTTTGAGAATTCTGTCTATCACGATAGTTGTGTGACTGATCATTGCTTTGAAAAACTGAAACATCCACCACAACGGGACACTTGAAAACTTGTCTATATTGGTAAGATTATCAGAAAAAACTGAAAAGCTGCATCTTGAATCACAAAACCGTAGCTGCAAGGATTGAAATCCGAGACATAACTGTGGTTGTAATAACTGTCAAGTGTGACATTGATTTTCCAAGCTCCATTAGGTAAAGAAGTCTGGCAACATCCAATACCGGAGCAAGGACCATCCTCGACGTCCCCCTTGTTATCACAAATGGACATACAGCCAATGGTGTAGCTACGTTCCTTACTTTCACCCTTAATAATAGCATAAGTATCGCAACCGATTGCAGTGAACTTATTGGCTGAGCTGTTGAAAACCATGGATTCGGCTATGGTCATCCATTGGTTAAAGTCATCAGAGCGAATGTTATTTTTTTGAGAATAGCAATCATATCCCCCCTGATTCCAGATGCGTAACTGAACGATGTTGGAGGGTCGAAATCATTGAAAGAGTTGCACTGGACGAGGAAATGTTGATTGAGGTAACAACCTTCTCTGGTACCAAACGGAAATGGAATGCTTACATTTCCCCAGTAGTTCTCGCAGCCATTTTTTGCTATAGGAAATGGTGAAGAAGGATGAATTATCAAGGAAAAAACTAGGAAAATAGGTATTAGAAATGGAATCGAATCCATGGAGTGAGTGATTGTTTTGTGTTTTTCCTGCTTTGCGAATCGCAAGTGTTAGTCAGTTTCGCATGGTCTGTCTCTCTCTCTCTCTGCCTTTTTGTAGTTAATTTGGTTGGCACTCCGTGGTCAAGTCGACGCTAGTCAAGTCAAGTCAACCCTTCCAATTGGCCAATAAATTATTTTTTGATATAGGCTAGTGTTAGTATATGTACAGAGCAAAAAAAAAAAAAAAAAAAAACTTTCTTACTAATTTGCCCTCAGTCTGTTCCTCTCTCTTTGCTGCTCCTCTCTTCTCGGTTTCTCCAAATTCTTCTCCCTCAATCTCACTATTCTCGCCTCATCTCTCCAACAAGTCCTGTGAAAAAAATCTGGTGGTACAAGCAAGCAATTCGGAGGCAGCGATGTGTGGTTTATGGTGTGTGCCAATTAATTTTTCAGCGCCAAATCATCCGAGGGACAAAACCCAGATGCCGATTTCACTGAGTCGGTGATGCTGCGGTCTCCACTTCATTGATGAATCTCGTAATGCCGGTATCGGCTAATAAGTTTCTCCTATTGGGAAGTGACTTGTGAGACGGTCGTTAATTGAAACCGAGTTGCCGCCGATTGTGGTACGGATTACGGAGACTACATCCTTCGATTTGATGTCATCTGAAGGAATTGAATTCAAAAGGCATAGAAGATGTAATTTAGTTAAATTTTATCTTCCATTGCTTTCTTCTTTTAACGGTGGTTGTGCTTCATTGAACCAAAAGCCAGACCATCAAAATTGTCTCCCATCGTGCCCGACATCTAGAATCCAAGAAAAAATAATGTTTCTTTTACGTTAAAACTTAGATTTATAGTATCATCCATAGCAATAGAAATTAATTTATAAATCTGATATAGTCTTAAATATTAGGATGAAATTGGTAACTGAGTTGGGCCAAAGAAAATAAACGAAAAAAAAGAAAACGAGCAGGAAGAGATTGCATAACAGTTATTGTTTGATTGTTAGAAAATGGAGATACCGGAGAAGGAGAAAGGGTGAGAAAAGGAAAACCATGGATCTCCTGCAGAAAGTGGATATGAGAGAAATAAGGAGAAGAAACTAGGAGAAAGAGAAGAAACCAGTCATCACCAAATAAGGGCAAATTAGTAACAAAATAATTTTTTTACTCTGTATGTTAAAAATTGCTCTGGCGATAACACTAGCCTACAGAATATTAGTGTACATGCACAAATTATGGAAAAGAAACCGTACATGTTAATAATGAAGCCAATCATTTCCTATAAACTTAGCAGTAAAATTTAATTTGGGATATTAAGGTCTCATCATTATGATGATTCATGTTTTAATACATGTTTTTAAAAATAAGATCGAATGAAAAAAAATATATTAAAAATGTCAAAAATTGTATTATAGATATAAAAAAAGTATAATTAAATAGCAAAAATGTGTAATTGGGAATGATGAGATGTTAATATAAAAGTAAATTTTTAAAAATATATTTTTGAAAACATGCTAATGAACGAGCCCTTATCTTGCTTTGGTCCCTTAGCTTATTTTTTTTTATTTTTTTATTTTTATCTTCATCCCTTAACTTTAATATTAATTTCTAAAATGTCTTCAAACTCAAAATATTGCAAGATATAAGTTCTTTCTGACTAGCACATAGTTATTTTAGGTTGAATTAAAGGGCGAATAAAATGATGTAATATTTTTATTTTTCATTTTTTTTTTCATCTCTAATGCGTTAAATCTCACGTGTTAGTCACAAAAACTTTAAATGTTATCAAAATTTCATTTTGTGGATATTTTAAAATTAATTTTCAAGTTTGTGGACGAAAATAAAATTTGTTCATGTTGGACCAGAGAGAGACATTAGCTCCAGTTGAAGGATCGAAAGACTGATTTAACCTCTAGATGCACTTGGTGCTCGGGATGGGAAAGGGAAGACATCCCATTTTTGAGTTTAAAATAATTAATGTGCAAAACTTGTCAACTACATTAAAATCAAATAACGTTTTAGGCTCTGTTTGTTTTTGTTTTTTTTTCCTATAGAAAAAATATACTTTTTTAAAGAAAAATCTCTATAACCAAACACTCTTATATTTTATCATATTCAAATTTTAAAATTTAAATATTCCTCTAAAATTGTACTAACATTATTGTTAAAAATAACATCATCATTACATTTTTTTTTTCTCCTCTTTGCTACACCATTTCCCAAAAAATAATTCTTAAAAAAAAAAAAATTTCCTCAAGACCTCAAATCTCTTATTTAACTTACAATCCAAACATAGCCTTAATTAGCTTCATTGCGTGTATTTTGGTGCAAATAGTGTTTTTCTTTCTGTAGGCGATTAGGAGATTTTCCTAACATAGCCCCAGTTACTTTATTTTCCTAAAATTCAGTTTTTAAGTGGCCAGACGTTAATTTTAAATATTTTTCATAGTCATTATATTTTTAGGCTTAAATCCTTTAAACCGCCCTGTGTTTGTTGGTGTGTTTGACATTTGCCTCCCTGTGTTTTTTAAATACATCTTTTGCCCACCATTTGACCATTAGTCAACCATTTAAAAATAAAATAAAGACATCTATGCCCTTACACTTATTTTACCATAATTATTACATTTATTTAAATATTTTATATTTTTAAACAGTAAAGTTTATATTTTCTTAAAATATACAATGCTACAATTTATTTTATTTTAATTTTCACTATTTTTGTTCGTTTTGTATTTAAGTTTCTTTTACAATTTATAAAAAAAAAATTCCAATGAATTAAAATGTTTTAAAATTTTGACCAGAGGGAAAAATTTTAATATATATTAATATACTTACTTAAGTGTCAAAAATACATCATATAAATTATGAAAATTTAATTTTAGAACATAGTGAGAAAAGTTTAATGAGTTTTAAAATATAATTTTAAATATGACTCTTTTTTTAAAACAAAGAGAGTATGTAATTAAAAGAAGAAATTAATTCAATAATATCTTATTATAAAGTTTAAAAAATAATTTTTCATTTTCTAGTTTTTTACAGTTTCAGACAAACAATAAAATAAAATTTGTATCAACCAACAATGTAAATGTTACGTGAAAAATCATCTATAAATTTTGAAAGAAATATGAAAATACATTACCAATTTCAATTAAATTAATATAATATATTTTTAAATTTTAAGTTTAAATTTTCTCATCATTTGACATTTTAAAAATATTTTCTTCATTTTAAATACAAAATTTAATAATTAAATAAATACTACCAAACTATGTTTGTAAAATTTTATTCTTGTAAAATATTATAATAAAAAAAAAGAAAAAGAAAGATGTTTAGTGAAATAAAAATAAAAATAAAAATTTTCATTTTTTTAAATTGCACTAATATTTTAAACTGAAAATATAAACTTTGTTGCTAAAAAAAATATAAAATGTTGAAATACATGTGCAAATTAAATGTAAAATAAAATGGAAGGGCGTGAATGTCTTTATATGATTTTAAAAAGTTGACTAGTGTTCAAGGGGGACAAAAGATGTATTTAAGAAACACAAGGGGGCAAATGCCAAACAAACTAACAAATACAGGGTGGTATAAAGGATTTAAGCCATATTTTTATTTTTGTAATTTTTAGTCATTTTATTAAGTTACTCTATTAAATATCTAGCATAGCATTTTTTTTTTTGACGTATTTATGTCAAAATAGCTCCAAACTCTTAAAATGCTTCTCTTTCTTTTGGGTTTAATTATTTTTTGCTCCCTATGTTATAAAAGTTTTACACTTTGTCCCCTTATATTTTTTCAGTGAACACTTAACCCCTTTGACTTAGGACTACAGCTGAAAAAGAGGATGATTTTTTTTTTCTAATCCAAAAATCCTCCTTTTCCTTTTTAAAATCCAACCTTGATTGAATTCTAAAAGGTTATATTATCCAATAACATTTAAGCAATAATTCAACATTAATCCAGTTCTAGACAATCAAAATACTTTACTCAATAGAAGGGGAACAAAAGGCATCGTCAAATTCTTAAATTCGCAAATTTCTGCAGGCCCCATAGTTTTGATTAACCATGGCTGGTATTTCATAACGTCATCAAACCTTGTTGGAAGTAGAAAATAGATGGGTGATGTTTCACAAAATAATTTTGATTAACAAACTATGTGACTACGGCAACACCCAATAAAAATAAATTCAACCAAACGGAGCAATTTTTTTATATTTATTATGGCCCATTTAATTGGTAGTAGAAATTGTTTGATGATGTTAGAAGAATTTTAAATTTAAGACAGATTGCTCAATAAAGATCATAAATAATTCATAGATGATTGAGGAAAAAATGAATAGTGTTCAAATATTTACTCTTATTTTATTTTATTTATTGTTCACTTAGAAGAACATGCCCCTATAAATGTCATGTAAGACTCACATGATGTCAATTCCGTCACTCCAAACAGATTAACGGCCGGCCAAAATGACGTTTTTTTTTAAAACCTATTTTAAGACGTATGATGACATTTTTTAGCGATTTTTTTTTTTATCATGACCAAACTTGGAACATCACGAAAGTATGATAAATTTTAGGAAGGGAAAATTACACTTTTGGCCACTTTTGTTCAGGATCGTTACATTTTTGGCTACTTTTATTTAAGTCTTTGCAAGAAAGCCATTTTTGTAGATATGGTTTTACACTTTTAACTATTTAACCTGTTATTATATGTTTTATCCTAGTGTTTTTTCACGAAACGAAAAACTTTTAGTGCCTAACTATGATTTCCAAAATTTCATCCCCAAAAACTGATGCTAAAGAATTAGCCCATAAAAATTTCTTATTTGTACATAGTACCGTTGAATGGGGCATTTTACCGTTGAGAACAACCAATGACAGGTTAAAATGGCCAAAAGTTAAACATCATGCGTACAAAAACAAATTTTTTGCAACGTATGAAATAAAAGTGACGAAAAGACTAATAACCCCAAACAAATCTATTCTTCAGGGCAAAGGTTCATTTTAGCCCCTAATGTTTTGTCTAAAGGCCAAATAAGCCCCTAATGTTATTTTTGGTCCAAATAAGTCCCCGACCGCATAAAATTGGACTAATTTAGCCCCTTTACATGTAAGAACACTTTAACAGAGAGGGGCTAGTTTGACCCAATTTTGTAAACATTAAGGGTGTATTTGCACATAACTAATAACGTTAGAGGCTTATTTTGACCCAAAATAATGTTAAGGACTTATTTGGCCCAAATGTAAGACTTTAGGAGCTAAAATGAACATTTGCCCAATTCCGCTTGTTTCAGATTCCTTGGAAATCAATTCCGCTACTTCGAAGAATTTGGAAGATTCAAATGGCTTCCTCCTTCTCCATTCGGCGTATCTTCAGAGAAGTAAATTCAGTGGTGGATGCACTAGCCAGGGTAGCAAGCGAGCATCATGCCACAGTGACCGGTAACTTATCTTGCTTCTCAAGTTTAATATGCTTAGATAAATTAGGTTTTTCTACCATCCGATTAGCTCGAACTTATAATTGTTGTATTTCTTTGCTTTAATTGATTTTGACATCTGCATTTTGCACTACTTTGTACCCTGGGGTAAGGTTTATTATGCCTCCCTCCGACTTTTTTAACCAAATTTTTAACAAGGGTCCTCATGCCCCTAACCACTTAATCGGTTGTTCCTCTAAAAATTTTAAAAAAATTAAAAAACGAAAAAGAAAGCACTCTATTGAGTAAAACTAATTATTAAAGATTTGGGTGGTACTGATATATCCTAAAAAATAACATTGATCGACAAGATGATAAAATAACTTATATTGGAGAAATCGATGCAATTCAACTTTACAAACCAAGTTTCACAACATATATAAGACATAAATACTTATTTCAACTATGGCAAACATCAATATGCCACGTCACTTCCACAAATTCCTTAATATGAAAGAGTGCATAGCATTGGATAGATATGCATATATGCAAATATACGTAAAATATATATATTGTGTCTACTTGTAGAACTCCGTGACTCACAAATTACAGACAAAGCATTCAAGCTTTATCCCTTGAAATCCAGCTTTCAAAGCCAAGTTAAGAAACTCCTCTTCATTTCTCTCTTTTCCTGCTCCGACTTCAGCTATCATTACAAAATCGAATTGGCAAGTGGTTTTTGAAAATACACTAGTATCTGGAATCGCCGGAAGAAGGGCATCGACCACTATTACTTTTCCATTTTCCGGTAGCGCCTTGTAGCAATTCTTCAGCAGTTTCAAGCAATGATCATCGTCCAAATCATGAAGTATCCACTACAAATTTATTAATCAGCTTGCAGATCAATTAATTAAAAGTAAATCTAGTTCAAGAATGCATGATGTCAAACATATACTCCTTGCGTCCTATATAATTTGTCCAGTTTAAAAGTAATTTTTTGTCCTTCTAAAAGAGTTTGATTTAGATTTATTTATGTAGCATATCTTTATAATATAATTATGTGTGATCAACGTACAATTAAACTTAGAATGTCATGATAAAAATGCAAAATGTAATACAAAATTACTTATTTTAAATGTTGCACTTTAACATCCATAACAAATTATATTTTAAAATGAACAATTTTAATGAGAGGAGGGAGTATAGATTTTCTCAACATATTTATATTATATTACCTTCATAAAGATAGCATCTCCATATGGAACACTTTCAAACATGTCTCTTGCGATGTGTGTGACTCCTGCAATAATACATATATATGGTATAATGGTGAAAAGATGGAAGAATTTTATGAAACTGACTAAAAAGTACTAGTATTTATGTTCTATTAAAAGAGTCACAAGGTACAAGGTGAGACAAAAAGATAGAGTACAATTTAATAAGTAAGATTTAGAGAAAGATAGCATGATATATACTAGGGTAGGCAGGAGCACGTTGTATAACATGTGGCAAATCGAAATTAATACCCCTAAGATTTGAATATTTAGTTGTAATAGCATCGAGAGTAACTCCAAGGCCACCAGCTACGTCTACCAAAGTTTCAAGATGCTCGAATCCTTTGTATTTTTCGAGCATTCTGTCTAACACCATAGTTGTGTGTCTGATCATTGCTTCGTTGAAGACCTCACTAAATTCGGGATTTCTTTCTGCATAATCGAATACATGTGTACCATAAACCCTAGTAAATGGAACTCCTCCTTCAACAACTGCATCTTCTAACTTGTACCTAATTTTTTTTTGTAGTGGAAAAAAAAAATATCTATGAAAAACAGTACAAATGTTCTTGCATTTATGAGGCATAACCAGAAATATATATATATAGGGCTTGTTCTTTATGATGTTTTAAAACCGGGTTTTAAAAATATGTTTTTAAAAACGAATTTTTCAGTGTAAAAATTGTGTTGCAAATATAAAAAAGTATATCTTAATAATAAAAAGTTGTATTAAAATTATTGAAAAATAATTATAATCTATTAAATTTACTGTAGAAACTAAAAATAAAACCAAAACAAAAAAGAACAGGCCCTTAAGGGGTCTAATGCAGGAAAAAAATTTCACACAAGTAAATAAATATGTCATACATATATAAATAGATTTATTTTCCCCAATATTCATTTTGGGGGGATATAAATACCAAAACAAACCAAATAGAATTGAAATTCCCAAAATATAGAAAACGAAGTCGGGAGATTCGTTTTTTCTTCAAATAAAAAAAAAATTTGTTAAAAAAAAAATTTCCAGTAGAAAACGAATTCCCAGAATTTGTTTTCTACTGGGGAATTCGTTTTCTACTGGAAACAAATTCTTCGTTTCCAGTAGGGAATTATTATTATTATTATTATTAAATTCTGAATTCGTTTTCGGTTCTAAGTTTTTATGGTTTTTTAAATATAAATATTATTTAATGTAAAACGAATTATGGTGATTCGAAATTGACACCCGTAATTCGTTTTTCAGTTTTACGGGAACAAAGGCAAGAGCTAATTATACAATTGAAAATCTAATTTGTAATTGAATAAAATTTTTAAATAGTTTTTATTAAATTTGTTTAAAACTAATTTTTTAACTAAAATTATTTTACTTATTTTAAAAAAAACTTTATTCATAAAATGAGAAAAAACGAATTCAGAAAATTCGTTTTCAGTAGAAACTAAATTCGTTGAATTCATTTTCAAGAGAAAACGAATTCAGTGTATTTGTTTTCTCTTTTTGTATTATTTAACTAAAATTATTTTACTTATTTTGGAATTAATTTTATTTATTAACGAATTCACTGAATTTGTTTTCTTGTTTTTTATTATTTAACTAAAATTATATTACTTATTTTAAAAATAATTTTATTTAGAAAACAAATTCTTTAACTAAAATTATTTTACTTATTTTAAAAAAAAATTTATTTCACTGAATTCGTTTTCTACTTATTTTTTTTCTATTTTGAAAAAATAAACTTAATTTTATTAAGATGAATTCGTTTCTTTCAAAATATTTAACAAAAAAAAAAACCAAAATAAAAAGTACTTAAAATATTTATTAAATTACAAATTAGATTTTTAGTTATATAATTACGAGAGTCTTTTTTTCATAAAAACTGAAAAAATGAATTACCGGGGTCCATTTCGAATGACCATAATTTATTTTACATTAAATAATATTTATATTTCAAAATATATAAAAATTTAGAAACGATATTGGTGAACTCGTTTTGAATTACAAAATAAAGAAGACAAAGATAATTGACCACCATTTCAAGAAATGCCGTAATTTACTTCCTCTGAAATTTTATTAAATAAAAATTAAAATTTCAGTTATATAATTATATTTTGTCTTTTTTCATAACAACACAAAAATGAATTACGGGAATTCTTTTGAATTAATAAAATTAATAAAAAAACAAAAAAGGAAACAATTAATTTCTCCAGGGTTAATGAAATTAATAAAAAACAAAAAAGGATCTAAAAACGAATTCCATGAATTTGCCAAATTCGTTTTCTATAGAATGGGAATGAATTTTTTTTTTTTTGGTGTATTTTGGTAATTAGTTGCTCCAATAAAAATATTGGGGGGGAAAACCCTATATAAATATATACATATGTTAAGGGTGAGGTGGGGGTTGGCCCAGTGCTCAGCTTGAGACCCCCTTGGACCCCCTAAATCCGCCACCTTTGTTGGTTAGTTGTTATTTCAATATGCTCCATTTGTGGTAAAGTTTCATTTGGTGTCTGTCATATTATATTAAATATGTTAGTGTGTGTCTTTAAATTTCAGTAAAAATTTCAAAAAAAAAAAAAAAGAAAAAAAAAGAAGGGTATGCGTAGTTAATTAATTACCAGCTTTCGATGCAAACTTTTTCTAAACTCAAGCTGAGCACTGGGCCAAGGGAAACCCCCTTTTTGTTCCGCACAAAGTCCTTGGCCACACCCACAGGTGCCAACCCGTACACCCTTTGTCCATGGCCGTCGACAGAGCCCGTCAGCACGGAGTGGCTAACCAGGAGGCGCAGTATCTGATCAAGCATCGCCGTGGCATCTGGATTGTTAATCGGTTTATCACGAGGAGAAGACAAGTGGTCAGAAATTTGGGCAGGAGAGAGTTGGGCACCGGGCACTACAAGAAAAATGGCCTTTAGTGACCAGACACCTGTTGGTCACCAAACGTACCATTTGGTGACCAAAAAAAAGTTTGGTCAACAAAGCTTGGTCACAGCTTGAAAATAGTGACCAAATAAGAAAGTGGTCACCAGTTGGTCACTAAAGGTTATGGCGGGAACTTTTCCCGCCAGATTGAGACTTATTAGTGACCGAAATTGGTGACCAGAACGATAATGGTCACCAATAATTGGTCAGAAGTCTTTTGGTGACCAAACATTTTGGTCACCAGTTTGGAAACTTTTGGTGACCAGATTTGTGGTCACCAAAAATGGCGGGAAATTTCCCTCCAATTTTACAAGTGGTCAACCGTGCATCAAATTTTGCCCAAAAAATGGTGGGAAAGTTCCCTCCAAATGTATTCCTTGTAATGGCTACTTTTGGTGATGAAAAAATAGGTGGTCACCAAATATTTTTTTTGATTGTCTTAAGTGGTGAAAAAAAATGGTCTCCAAATCATAAATTTTAGTTATAAGAAATTCTAGTCATTAAATAAACATTAATTTCTTGTTAAATTAATGACAACTAATCTATACTCACTAAATGGGGACATATCAGTGAAAAAGAAGTTTCAATGACAACTTTTTTAGCCCACTTAATTGGTAGATGTTGTGAATTTCTTATTACATATATTTTTGTTATTGAGTTTTTAATTTTGTTAATTTAATGACTACAATTTTGGTAAATGTTTATAAATCTGTTGTATATTCTTTACAAGTTCAACAACAAATAGTATATTTATATTGGTAGATTAAGTATTATTCATTTCATTCTACTAGAATAGTCATATTTACAATTATACAACTTTTTATGAATATTAATGTATAATACCTAAAATAACTAATTTGACATATTTGTTTCATTAATGTTCTTATTTTTTAAGTAAATGTTAGTTGTAGAACATATAATTATATTAGTATGAGTCAGAAAAGTAAAAAAAATTAAAAACTTATATTGAAATAAAAAAAATATTTTCAAACAACACTCTTGTAATTAAACAGATGGAGTATATAATATTACCTATTGATTTGATAACTCTATTGTGGAAAAATTCAAATTGGGCCTCACTCTATTGACCAATACGGTTGGGCCAAATATAATATATTTAATTAATTAATCAATTCTTCAATAGTAAAGAAGTTGGGAATTGTAATCAAAATATTAGTCTAAATTTATAATAATTATATTATAACACCCTAACATTTATAAATTGTGTACAATCCTATAATCTAGATCTACTAAAATGTCTATTACTAATTTATTATAATTATAAAATCCCATATTATTAATATACAATTAATAAATGTATCTAACCGGTTCTTCAAATAATAATTGAACTTATCTGGTTATCCAAACATTAATTCAACTTAATTTGTTCTCTAAATTTTAGTTGGGCACTTGCTCGTTATTCAATTGATTGAATTGTTAATTAGGAAGAATTTACTATATTAAATATGAAAATGACACTACAACAAAATATGGTAGTTATGACACATTTTTTGGGACTCTTTTATAATAAGAGTCTTATTAGATATCTAATGAGACTTATAAAACAATGAGTCCCATTATAAAACAATGAGTCCCTGTCTTTTTTTTCTCTGTTAGTTTTTTTTTTTTAGTCCCTGCTGTTAACTTTATGGTTTTTGGCAAAACCATAAAGTTAACCACGGGTGGAGTTCTTTCGCGGGGGATGGGGGGGGGGGGGGGGGGGGGTGTGGTTCGTCAATACTTTATGAAACCACGGCTGGGTTCTTGATAATTAACCCTTAAATAAATATATGACCCTATTGGTATGTGTCCTGTTATAATATGTGTATCATTATTTATGTAATAGGACTTTGAAAAGTATCTCATTACATAGAACCAACTAGAACATTTAATATGATACTATTGATATGTGTCCTCTTTTTGTATGTGTATCATTATTTATTTAATAGGACTTTTAAAAGTGTCTCATTCAATGGAACCAGCTATAACACTTAATAGGACACTTAAAAGTGTCTCATTTGGGTTAAATATGGTTTTCTTTTTCCTTTTTCTTTTTTTAAATTGTAACTTTTAATTTTCAATATTTATACTATGACACCCTAAAAATTACAATTTGACCTATGAAATTTTAATATTATTAGTACTACCTTTCAAATTATAATATCACCTCTTAAGTTTGAATATTACTACTAAGACCACCTAAAAATTATAATTTGACCATTTGAAGTTTCAATATTATCAGTAAAACAACCAAAAACTTATAATTTAACCACTTAAGTTTTAATATTATTAATAAGCCAGTCAAATTTTGAATTTTTTTACTTTGTAACATTTTCATATGGATTTTAAAGTTTTCATGAAATCATTTTTTGTTTTTGAGTGATTAAATTCATTGTTTCCTAATAGTACATAGATATATTATATTTAAACAATGTTGTTTTTAAAACTTAATTTGTAACTATTAATATTTAAAATTATTACATATACTAGTATAGTAAAAAATTGTTCCAAATGTGGTTAGACTTGTCCTAACATGATCAGTTGTTAGTCTATGTACAATAGGATACAATTATAATATATTCCATTTTATTCAAAATAAGAATCGTTTTAAAGTGTTTTAGACAAAATAAACAATTAGTTTAAAGGACAAGAAAACTCTTAACTATTGTAATTTCTTGAAAAATAAAATTTTCCATTAATTGTGTTGAAAATCGTTCAACATCGATTGACAGTAAAAAATCGAAAAACGGTCAATACAACTCTTGATTATTGTAATTTATTACTACTATACAGGAGGTTTGGAGTTTTAATTCAATTAATGCTCCGCATATATCAACAACTTCAATTAATACTCTAATTAAATGAAGGTTATTTTTTATTAAAATAATTATTAATATTAAATTTTTAATAATTTGTACTGAATCATTTAATATAAATAATATAAATAATGAATAATTGATATGTTAATAAATTTTTAAATAAAATAATTACATGCATTACTCTAATATCATATTATAAGAACAAATTTACCTTTTTATTTATGGTGAAAAATTACGTATTAAAGATTAAAAGATAAAAATATTGTAAAAAAAAGAAGGGGAGGGAAAAATGAAAAGTGGTGGCGGGCTAATTGAATTTGGCCAAAATAAGTGAAAATGGGTGGCGGGTTTGGGAAAGAAGGGGCAGGATGGTGAGGGGAAAAAAAAAAAAAAACTAATGTGCCTTAGTAAAAATTGGGCAGAAAGAAAACCCAAGGGAAAAAAAGGCCAAGGGCAGACTCTCGCTGGAGTTTTCCCTGGGAAAACTCAAGGCGCCTCATTCATGGCTGCTCTTGAGTTCCTTTCTTCACCGATCTACTTCCCTATGTCTGATTGAAGCAATTTTGAGCACTTAATGTGTCTTAAAATTGTTTTCATAGGATATAGGGGGTTTAATCGGGTAAGGATGAATTATTATTGGAAAATTTTGGTTCTGTGAAATCTTGAATTTTGAGATTTCATTTAATCAAAAACAGAAATTACCCACGAAGGGTTTTCACCATTTCTGTGGGTTTGAAATTAAATGTGAGATTATCGGATTATTGCGACTGGTGGGGGGTAAAAGACGAAAAGGTGGCCCTTTTTTCTGAACTTCTACTTCCACGGTTCTTCAATATTGAGCGCTTGGTTCGTTCTTGCAACTGTGTGGGATCTTCCGCTATTGGGTTTTCAAAAGGTGGGAGTGAGTGTCTTTTCTCTGGTGGGTTAAACTGAGAACCGCCGATCTGGGTTTGTGGTTGAACTCCATTGAAGAGCTGCTGCTCCGCCGTGAATGGGAAAATCTGATGAAGGTCGGAAGAACTTTTGAGGAGAAGCTTGAATGAACCTCGGAGGTCCAAATCTGGAAAAAGGTGACGCTTTTCCAATTTTGGGTCACTGCTGATTTTGGGACTTTACCGGATTTCAGAGGGGAAAGGCTCCGGGCTGCGGGCTGATGGTCTGACAAGGAGGAGTTCTTGCTGGGTTTTGGGTGTTCATCTTCCAATCTGGAATTATAGTGGACTCACGGCGCCGCTGAACTGCTGCAATTCGAGGAAGCCGACGGTGAAGCTCTAGGTTGGGGTTCGATTAAGATGGTGAGTTCCGACTTGGGGTTTCTTTTCTGCCAGTATTGAAGAAGCCATTAATGGCGTTGAGGAGGCTCACTGAGACCATGTCTCTCATCCAGAGGTGCGGATTTTGGTTCCTCTTTCGGTAAGCATTCTGTTTGCCTGAAATTTGAGTCGAACTGTCATGATCGAAGTGTTGCTTGCTGAATTCTAGAATTTTTGTGTTCTGTTTTTGGAAAATTTTGTGCTGGGCACTCAATTTTCTGGAATTATGGAAAGTTAAGGGGTGCTTTGCTCCTCTGTTTTGGAAATGTTCTGCTGAATTCAGTGATATGGCTGTGCTACTTTCTGGTCTTAGAATTTCTGTGGGCTGTTTGGCATTGATTTGGTTGACTATAATTTTGGTGCTGAATTTCTTTGGAAATGTATGTGCTGAAATTTTGTGTGCTGAATTCTTGTGAAATTTGGAATGGATGTGCTGAATGGAATTAATTGGAGAATTGAAGAGGCTGAATTTTTTGCGCTTAATTGGAGAATTGGAGAGGAGAATTGGAGAGGCTGATTATGTCTGTTATCTGTATCGTGGTTAGTTGCTTCAATTTTTTTACAGGTTGGGTGATTCAAAATCTTCTATTCTGCACTTAACTATGTAACCCAAATGCAAAATGAGGTTCTCTTTGTGGAAACTTTGTTTGAATATACTAGTTCTAATGTTTGTGACACAATTAGTAGTTATTTTTCATAGGATTCATAAGCATTGAAGTTATATTGATACTTATGATCAACTTGCATGAGGTTTTCTGTCTTATGCTAACGGTAGAACAACAGGTGTTCAACTGAAGGGATTGCTTTTACAAAGGCTGTCTTATCTTCTTGGGCTGAAGAATGAGTTCATAAAAGTATAGTTTGACTTGGTGAAGTCATTTTGAAGTTTGCTGTTTGATTCTGCAGAAGAAACATATTTATAATAAGAGGTAAGGCTCTGATACCGCTTGACTAGTGGTTGCTACTTTTGTTTGATGCTGAAAAATGGCTCCATAGACTACCTGAGTTCATTAATGATAACCGAAATCCTTTGACAGTAGGGAAATGAATTTACTTTTTGGTCAGCTTTATTGAAGTAAACCATATGGCTTATGATAATGAAATATTGCTCAGATGTGGTGAATCCATATGCAGGGAAGGGATCTGTATCGTACTTGAGGGGTTACACCATTACGGGGTTGATTTCTCTAAGAAATAGCAAGCAGATGGGTATATGCTCGAAATCCTTACTCTACTAGTTGTATTTCCATGATTTACAGTAGAAGTGTGATACAAGGGTGATAATGATATCATGGTTATTTATTGCTATTATGCTATTTAATGAAGTTACACTGACTGCTTATGGTTGCTTTCTACTAATTATGAGTCATGCATATAGATGGATGTCATTTTAACTTGTGAGTTTTTCAGTTACATCTTTTATCAGTTTGCAGTTGGATGCTCAATATCGTGCAATTTCAGGGATTTTGAGCAACTTTCCAATTCCTGAAGAGATGTTGTATCATGAAGAATGTAAGAATGTTTTTGTTTTCAAACTCTTAACTGAACAGATAATTCTTCCTTGTGTGGGTTTAAGATTCTTCTTCCTTCAAAGCAGGGATCATGCTAGAAAAGCAATGTGTTGTTTTTAGTGGTGTAGGGATGTTGATAATCTTTTTACATCTTTTGGTTGCTATTGTATTGAATTCGAGAATTGAGCTTGTATAAAGTTTAATGTAAATTTATAAGCTACATTGTATTATTCTATGATTTGAAATGAAATAGCTTTTAATTGAGCTAGAAGTATATAAGTTCTTTTTGTATTTTTTTTTTGAGAATTTATTGCTTTGTTGACCACTGTTTTGGTCACCAAATGTCACTATTGTTTACTGTTATGTATTGAATTGGTGATGGAATTCTGGTTACCAAAGACTACATTTTGACCACAAATTCGGTCACCAAAATTGTCACTAATAATGTGAATTTAATTATTAATTTAAATTATTGGTGACTAGAAAAGTAGTCACCAAAGTTTGTCTTAAAAAAAAAAAAAAAAAAAAAAAGTGGTCACTAAAGGCAAACAAACGGCGTTAACAGGTCATTTTTGGAGACCAAAATACTGACCACATTTTCTCTGGTCACCAAAGGGCTAGGTTTTGCTGACCAGATTATGTCCATTTGGTGACCAAATTAGTGACCAATAGTTTTGGTCAGTAATTGGTGACCACTACGTTTTGGTCACCAAACCAACCCTTTGGTGACCAACTCTTTTAAGTTGGTCACCAGACCCTTTGGTGACCGAGCTTCTGTGACCACCCACTGACCAAGGTTATTTTGGTCACCAAAGCCTTTAGTGACCAGATTTTATCTTTTGGTGACCAAAATTGGTGTCGTCACCAAAGGCATTTTATTTTGTAGTGGGGGTCAGCCCCGGCAATGATCTCAAACAAGTTTAGCCGGACGGCAGCCATCAACACCATCAGAAGCAAAAAGGGTGTGGCCAACTGCAATGCCTAAGAGAAATGATGCTCTTCTTCTTGTGTTTCATTTGTGTTTTCTGCAGTTTTAGCAAGAGGTTCCATAGTAGTAGTACTCCACTATTCTATATTTCTGCTTAATGCTTATAGTTTATATATTTTGTACATGCTAAGCCTAGTACTTAATGTTTATAGTTTATATAGTGATGGAGTAGGCAAGGCAAGCACATAAAGTACATTTTGGGTGACTTTGAGGCGTGACAATGAAAGTGATTTTTGAAATTAAAATTTTTATATTTGACTGATTCGTATGTGAATCTAATAATTTAAAATATTATATTATTTAAAATTTTTAATTAAATGATTCTTCCTCTCAAATAAGGGATGCTAAATTCACATTCTCATTTTTGTACGCCTAAAACAAAACTTTCTTTTCATTTAGTACGTATTAATATATACACTGTAGGCACAACTAAATAATTATTTAGCTGTTTTGAAATAAAATTCTTAGAAATCTTAATCAAGTACAGAAACTCAATCAAATCAATTGTGACCATCGAATCCTATTAGAATTGTAAACTTCCTTAACTCTGTATGAGGATTATTAAGGCTCTGTTTGGACAAGTATTCAAAAATAGTTTTATAAAAGTATATTTCAAAACATTTTATAAAATATGTTATTGAAGTTTTTTTTAAAAAAAATATGTGTTTAGATAAATTTTTTATAAAAATATTTATAAAAAGTTAAAAATAGTTTAAAAGATGTTTGGACTAATATTTTATAAAAATATTTTTAAATTATATTTAATGGAGGTAATTATATAAAAATTTTGTTTACTGTATATAAACTTTTTTTTCTTTCTTTTGGGTGGGTGGGGTGAGATGGATAGTAGCTATACACGTTGGTAAAAGTGGGGAAAAATATAAAGGGACAAAAAATTACAGTTTTTTTGTCCAAATACCATTTTTAAATTTTTAAACTTTTAAAAACCAAAACATTTTTAAAGTATTTGTTCAATCAAACGTGACCTTAACAATGAAGCCAATCATTTCTTCTAAACTTGGCGACAAAATTTAATTTGAGACACTAGCGTAGAAAACTTAGAACAGACGTAGAAATTTTAGTTTGTGCTACTACACATGCCGATAAGTCTAGCGGAATCAAAATCTTGTTGAGTTCTTTGTTTATTTTGTCTTTGGTCTTTCTATTGGTTAACGAATTATTGCATTGATTGTCTATTTGTAAGTGAAACCTATAGAATTCGCAGATCATCAGCTACAAACTTGAAGAACAGAACTAAGAACAGAGAAATTGCAAAAAGAAGAAAAGAGAGGAAGAAAGTTGAGAGAGAATTTTCTGATTTCTATTGAAGAGAAAAATGGAAGATCTAATTACAATAATCACCTACCAAGCTATTTATACAAGTTCATAAAAAGAGCTCTACAGATTGTACAATGCACCTCATGTGCAGAGAACTAATTCTCTAACTAACTTTCCCTCCAAAACCAGCAACTTAACAGCTAAGGAAGTGACAGCTGTACTCTATTAACTTAAGCATGCTCTTAAGCATGATCCAAAAATATCTAATGAGATCTGATAGCTCATCAAGGTGGATCCCGCTTCAATTGGATTTGATCTGATGGAGGAGGCTTACCACAGTTACCAGTGTTGCTCCTCAGCTTCGTGTTCTGTAGCTTCTGTGAGCTTAGCTTGGAGCCCTCTGTATGGTCATTCAGATGGTCATTCTTCACACCCCCCTCAAGCTGAGCTGGATTAAAAGTAATCAAGCCAAGCTTGGAACTGAGAAACAGAAACTGAGGAGAATGAAGAATCTTGGTAGATATATCTGCCAGCTGAAGCTTGGATGGAATGTAAAGAGGATTGATCAATCGGCTTTGTACTGGTTTCAAACAATATGGCAATAAATTTCCAGATGCTTTGTTCTATCATGGAAAATAGGATTGGCAGTGATCTACAATGTTGCCTGATTATCACAGTAAAAAGGGATTGGAAATGTGATAGGAACTGTAAGGCCCTTCAGAAGGTAGCTGATCTATTGCAATTCACAAACTGTAGAAGCCGTGCTTCTATACTCAGCTTCAGCAGAAGATTTTGATACCGTAGCCTGTTTCTTAGACTTCTAGGAAATCAAAGAATCCCCAAGAAACACATAGAAACCAGTAAGGGACCTTCTTGTTTTCTTGCAAGTAGCCCAATCTGCATCTGAATATGCAGTCAGTTAGGAGATAGGCTTTGCTGGATAGAACAAACCCTTGGCAAGACTACACTTCATAAATCGAAGAATATGTAAGGCAGCATCCCAGTGATTCTATTTTGGAGCATTGACATATTGGCTCAATTGCTGTGTAGCATGAGCAAGGTCTGGTCTGGTGAAGCCAAGGTAGAGGAGCCTACCAATGAGCATGCGGTACTGCTGGGGATCACCAAACAAAGGAGATGAATCATCCTCTAACAGAAGACTAGGAATCATAGGGACTATAACTGGTTTGGCATCAGTAAGACCAGAATCCTGCAGAATGTCATTAATATACTTGCTTTGATTCAGAGAAATACCAGAAGTAGACCTTGCAATTTCTACTCCAAGAAAGTATTTTGCAGGTCCGAGGTCTTTTATGGTGAATTTATCATGCAGGAACTTCTTAACTTCAGCAATTGCATCTTCTGAAGATCCTGTAATTAAAAGATCATCCATATAGACTAACAAAAATAGTTGCAGTCCAGATTTATTGATGATAAAGAGGCAGTGATCATGTTCACACACAAATCCATAGGCTATCAGGCTTTCAGTAAGCTCATGATTTGATGAGAAATATTTTTCTGTATTCATTATGAACTTGTACAAAGAGTTTATATACAGTTAACATACCAAACCTACGAGGCCCAAAATAACCTACAAGGCCCAAAATACACTCAACTATACAATATATCCAACACCACCCCTCAAGTTGGCACATGCAAATTGTGTATGCCCAACTTGGCTAGCAAAAACTCAAACTGCTGTCGCCCTAACGGTTTGGTAAAGATGTAGGCCAACAGCGAATTCGTGGGAACGTGTGATGTAGCAATGGTCCCCTCCACTATGGCATCCCTCAAGAAGTGACAATCCACTTCAATATGTTTCGACCGTTCATGAAAAACAGGGTTCTAGCCAAATGCAGTGCTGACTGACTATCGCAAAATACCTTCATTGGCACCTCCGTGCAAATCCCAAGACTCTGGAGAAGTCCCTTAAGCCACTTCAACTCACAAGTCACTTTCACCATAGTCCGATATTCTGCCTCTGCAGAGGAAAGTAAAACTGTAGCCTGTTTCTTGGTCTTCCAAGATACAGGTGAAGCACCAAGAAATACCATCCATCCAGTAACTGATCTCCGTGTTTTGGGGCAAGCAGCCCAATCTGAATCACACCACCCTATCAGCTTCAGATTACGGTCTCTCTGAAGTAGAACACCTTGTCCCGGGCTCCCCTTCAAGTAACGTACTACTCTCAAGGCTGCTGCCCAATGATCCTCCTTTGGTGCCTGCAAAAATTGAGACAAAATGTGCATGAAAAACACAAGTCTGGCCTAGTGAAAGCCAGATAGATAAGCCTACCCACGAGCCGCCGATACTTCTCCCCATCGGCCAGGTCCGGACTCGTCGAAGCTGCAAGTTTCTAATTCTGCTCCATCGGAAACTACACGGGCTTCGCTAGCTCCCAACAGTCCTGTCTCAGATATAATGTCCAGAGTGTATTTTCGCTGACACAAGAAAATACCCTCTGCACTCCTTGCCACCTCTATGCCCAAAAAATATTTGAGCTTCCCCAGATCCTTCATGTGAAAACAGGCACTCAAATATTTCTTGAACTCTGCAAGTTCCTTGGAATTGTTCCCCGAAATAATCAAATCATCCACATACACCAAAACATTCATCCTAATCCCCTGTTTCGAAAAAGTAAACAGTGAGTAATCCGAGTAGGACTGAACAAACCCATACCTCCGTAATGCTGCTGTCAACTTTGCAAACCAACATCTGGGGGCCTGCTTCAACCCATACAACGATTTGCGAAGCCTACACACTTGGCCATCTCTCCCTTTGCCAAAACCAGGAGGAACCCACATGTACACCTCCTCCGTTAGATCTCCATGCAGAAAGGCATTGTGAACATCCATCTGGTGTAGTTCCCAATCCTTTACTGCTGCAACTGCTAGAAAGGTCCTGACAGTCACCATCTTCGCCACTAGTGAAAACGTGTCAGAGTAATCAATGCCTTCCACTTGGTGATTGCCAAACACAACCAACCGTGCCTTGAGCCTCTCAACCTGCCCATCTGAACGATACTTGATCTTATAGATCCACCTACTCCCCAATGCTTTCTTGCCAGCTGGTAATTTCTCCATTGTCCAAGTCCCATTCTTTTCCAGAGCTTGGATTTCAGTCTGCATAGCCTTATGCCAGCCTACATCTTTCATGGCATCCTTGAAAGACTCAGGCTCAACTCCTATAGTAACAGCTGTAAGAAAGGTACTATGGTCCACCGAAAAATAACTACTATCCAAATAATTAGACAAAGGGTAGAGATTACATGACCGGAGGAATGCTTGGAACTCGATGAAGCCGGGGAGGGGGGGGGGGGGGTGGACTTGAATACCTCTACCCAAATGCACAACCGTATCCCCTTCGCCTCGCACCTCAGCCCCATCCACCACCGACTGCGGCTGCTGGCCGCTCTCAGCAGCGACAGAGGGCTGCGGAACAGCCTCGGGATCTTCCCCTGCCGCCGCTGGACCCGGCACGTCTGGTGGCACCGCGGTGGTGCTAGGCGAAGCCGAAGGGGGAGGCACCTCCAGTAGATCCTCTTCTTCCTCAAACTCTTCCTATACAATGTCAACCAAGTCCAGTGCAACAATATGTTCCTCAACCAAAGCAGCAAAAGGATGATCGGAGAAAGGAAACACAGATTCAACAAATTTAACATCACGGGAGACAAAATATTCACGGGTCTCCAAATCATACAACTTCCACCCTTTTTTCCCAAACGGATATCCCACAAAGATAAACCGACGACTTCTACTAGCAAACTTATCAAATTTGGCTGTCAAGTTATGGGCATAGCACAAAGAACCGAAAACACGTAACTCAGACAGAAGAGGTTTCACACCAAACAGACATTCATACGGGGACTTATAATTCAACAATTTCGAGGGAGTCCGATTTATCAGATAGCCAGCAGTTAAAATACATTCACCCCAAAACTGCACAGGAAGATTAACCTGAAATTTTAAAGCACGAGCTACATCTAATATGTGCCTATGTTTCCGTTCAACTCTACCATTCTGTTGGGGGGTACCCACACAAGAGGTTTGAGAAATAATACCCCGATCAGCCAAAAAATTCCTAAGATAAAAGAATTCAGTCCCATTATCACTCCGCACCGTTTTAACTTTAGCAGTAAATTGACGTTCTACTAAAGTTAAAAAATGGGTACACAATTCAAACACCTTAGTTTTATCACGCATCAAGTAAATCCAAACACCCCGAGTAAAATCATCAACTATAGTGAGAAAGAAACGAGCACCACACGAAGATAAAGTATGATAGGGACCCCACAAATCACAATGGATTAATTCAAAAGGAAAACATGCCTTTTTTTCACTCAATGAAAATAAGTCACGACTCTGTTTAGCCTGGCAACACACATCACAGGACTCAGTCAAACGATCACTAGAAATAAACTCAAAGGGTAGGTGTTTCACGATCTTAGCTGAGGGATGCCCCAATCTTTGATGCCAAACAACCGGATCCTGCTGATCAACAACTCGATTTGCCTGAACACCAAAGCCACCCCTGAAGTAGTAGAGTCCCCCCCGCCTTTCACCGATTCCAATCAGCATCCTTGAACGTCGGATTTAACAGAGTGTACCACACAGTCAGTATCATCAGCCAGATGCGAAACAGAGATAAGGTTGCACAACAAATGAGGTACATAATAAACATTGTTCAAGGTCAAGTGACTAGACAATCTGACCGTTCCACTTTTCATCGAAACAACCTTACTACCATCAGGAAGGCCAACAGTGCAAGAAGGCATATCATGTAAATTGGACAACAAAGACAAGTTACCCGTGACATGATTCGAAGCACCCGTATCTATAAGCTATGAACTGGACAGGGACTCTCCACTCAATCGATCATCTGTGCTCGTATTACCCAAACGAGAGAGCAGCTGTTGTAATTGCTCAAACCTCACGCCCGGAATACTCGAAACAAGTGCCGAATCACCACTGCCCACCGCGGCACCTTCACTGGTCACCGAACAGGCCACTGCCCGAGCCTCAGCAGCGCGAGGTCGCGCCGCTGCACCTGCTGCAGTCCGCCTCCTTTCCCATTAGGGTTGGCCTTCCCACGGAATTGAGGCAGTTCTCCCCATCATTCCGGATATCCATTCTTCCCAAAGCAAGTAGATTCTTCATGCCCAATCCTACTACAGTAAGTGCAAGTGACACTAGGAAGGAATCTCGATTCATACTCAGAAGTACTTGTATGCGGGGCGTTCACAACAAAAGTCATCACATCCGCCCATTCAGATTTGACAGAACTGTTCCAGGTTTGCAGTTGCTCCTCTTGATTCATTGCCTTCAACGCCAATCCAAGGTGGGCAGTGAATTTTGCGCCAAAAGTTGAGAACGAAGGCTCCCAAATCGCTGCTGGTCGGTTCCTTCATCAGCCATGGAGCCAAGATAATACGGAGAAGAGGGGTCAATTCACCGATAAATAATCTTCGCATCAGGGTCATCAGTCCCAATCTTCGGGTTCGGGGGGTTCGACGAAGCCGGCGTCTGCTGGTCGGCACCGGGGGTCGTGGTCTTCGATCCTTCATCAGCCATGGTGAAAGAGATCGGGGGGGGGGGGGGGGGGGGAGAGGTCAAAAAAAAAGGTGGAGGCTAGGGTTTTTTATTTCATGGCTTTGATACCATGATGAGAAATATTTTTCTGTATTCATTATGAAACTTGTACAAAAAGCTTATATACAGCTAACATACCAAACCTACGAAGGCCAAAATAACCTACAAGGCCCAAAATACACTTAACTATACAATATATCCAACATGATTCCACTGCCTAGATGCTTGTTTAAGACCATACAAGGACTTCTTCAGCTTACAAACCTGTCCTTCAGAGGCTTTGTTGTATCCAGGAGGAGGTAACATATAGACCTCCTCATCCAAATGGCCATGCAGAAAGGCATTATTCACATCCATTTGGTGTAAAGGCCAATTATATGAAGCAGTCAAAGCAATGAGAATCCTGACTGTAACCACCTTAACAATTGGAGAGAAAACCTCATAATAGTCCTCACCCTCAACCTGAGTATAGCCCTTGGCTACCAACCTAGCCTTAAACTTGTCCACAGTACCATCCGGCAATCTTTTGATCTTAAAGACCTATCTACTGCCAATAGCCCTTTTTCCTGCAGGAAGAGAAGTAATATCCCAAGTATTATTGGCCTCCAGAGCATGAAGCTCCTGCTGCATAGCATTTTCCCACTCAACCTGTCCTTTAGCCTGCTTATATGAACAAGGCTCATAGATATGCGATATGTTAGATAAAAAATGAATGTGAGCAGGAGAAAAAAGAAGATTTGCAGATTCAAAAACTTGAGCAGTAAGAGGTGCTTGAGGTTTGTGAGACTAAGGAAACACAAAGTCCTGTAACTAAAGAGGTGGTTTTCTGATTTTGGTACTCTGTCTAGGAGGATCAGGATGGATAAAGGGAGAAGCAGTAGATGAGTGAATAGGTTGTGTGATAGGATCAGAATTTGGAGGAATAAGGGAATAATTAGAAAGCTTATAGGAGGAAGAAGTTGAGTGTGTAGAAGTCATGCCATCATGTTTGGTCAAGGTAGAAGAGTCTGAAACCCTTGGAGCAAAATCAGATATAGGAGTGAAAGTATGTTCTGGCAGCATAGGGAGAGGTTCAGTAGTGGATTTATCACAAGGGAATGTGAATTCATGGAAGGAGACATCTCTAGACACAAGAACCTTATGATGTTCCAAACTGTAGAGTTTGTAGCCCTTCTGCCCAGGTGGATATCCTATGAAAATACACTTGATGGCTCTAGCACCAAACTTGTCTTTATGAGGAGTATTATGAGTGGCAAAGCACAAACAACCAAAAGTTCTAAGATGTTCAAGTGAAGGAATAGTTTTATAAAGGATTTCAAAAGGTGATTCCACTGTAAAATGGCAGTAGGCAGCCTATTTAGAATGTAGGTAGCAGTGAGAATGGAATCACCCCAAAAAATTTTTGGTAACACTATAAGAAAAGTGACCTTTTGCGACATTTTTACATGCGACATTACGTTAAGTGTCATGAATATACTACACTTATGTATTTGTGATGTATGTTTGTGACATAATTGCGTCAATTAATTGTTGTGTCACAAGTTTGTGACATAGATGCAACACTTAATTTTTTGTCTTTAAATTGCGACAATGTTTTCGTGACTCTTCAATAAAATGTCGAAATTAAATGACACAATTATAATTGTGCTGCATAATTGCGGCATAATTGCATCATATTGTATGCATGTCACAAATCAGCGGCATAATTTGCATCATACTAAATTAATAACTTTAATTTGCGGCAAAAGATATACTACAATATCATAAGTGCCACAAATTAGCCATAAAAAGATAATTGTGACACAAAATTGTTTCACACTACAAGTGTGTTGCAATTTTAAGGTTTTCATTTTTTTTTGCATCCATACAACAAGTGATGGTTACCTTTGTTTCACTTCTGGATCAAAATCAAAATAATGCATCACTATAAACAGTTCATTGTGCCTTGTGCCATCCATGAGAAATGTCTGTTGATTGCTTTCACCTGCTTCCCCAAAAATACGTGCCAACTTGAATTACGCAACCTCCAGGCCCATTATTTCATTTCTTCAACAAAATATTAGCACACACAAGTTTGCTAAAATGTTAAATCCTTAAGAAAGTACCAAAAGTTATTGAGAAATTATATGACACCATAAGAAAATAATTTTTCCAATTTTCGCAATTTCAATATAGTCACAGAACATTCAAATATAATCAATTTACAATTTTCATCATTGAGAACATATTGATATGCATGATTAATTTATACACCAAAGGTAATGACGAGATAGTATACAATTGATAGATGCACAATCCACAACCATCGTCACTACCCACACCCACACCCCTTCATTAATAATTACTAGGAGGATTCAGCGGCATTGTCGCCTTTCCATTATAATACATTCACATGATCAGTGAATTGATATGGTGAATGTAAATGAGCAGCACATCAAATTAATTAATTAGAAAAAGGAAAGTATATAATGAGGACTGAAACATTAGAGACCTTGCTATTTGGAGAAGGTGTTGATGTTTCCTTTCAACAACTCCATTTTGCTGAGGAGTGTAAGGACAAGATTTTTGATGAATGATGCCAAGCTTTGAAAACAATGCTTAACAAGAAGAGCTAGTGAATTCAGTCCCATTATCACTTCTAATGACTTTGACAGAATCATGAAATTGAGTCTGAATCATATTCAGAAAATGAGAAAGAATAGTACATGTCATACTCTTATTCTTAAGGAAAAAAGTCCATGTATTTCTACTGTAATCATCAACAATTATAAGGAAATAAGAACATCCATTTAGTGAAGGCTGAGAGTATGGACCCCAAACATCCATGTGCAGCAAATCAAAGCACTTAAAAGTATGAGTGGTGCTTAAAGGAAATGGAATCCTATGTTGTTTGGCAAGAGGACAAATAGTACATGGATGAAGCTTGTTATCAACATAAGAATATGGCAAATTGACCTTTCCTAGTACATCAAAAGAAGAATGACCCAATCTATAATGCCATAACTGAGCTTTGTGAGATGCTAAAGGATTATTAGGCTACAGCAAATGCAGATTTGCTACCAGTGATGGTCCATAGGACTTTATAACCTCAGGTTTGAAGGAGTTTTGATCAAGGATATAAAGTCCTTTGAGTATCCTTCCCACTCTAACAACTCTTTTAGAATGTTGGTCCTGTAGTAGACAATACTCAGGGTGGAAAATAAAAGAAATTTTAGCAAGGACAGCACACTTTCTCATAGACAATAAATTGAACCTAAAGGAGAGAATATGCAAACAGTCACCAAGAAGTAACTGATTGTAGAGGTTTACCCAACCAAAATGTGAGTCACTAATTTAATGGTACCATCTGGAAGGCATATAGGAGTAAAATTGGCTACCAATTTAATGTTTGTGAGAAAGGAGAGATTTATGCATACATGATTTGTAGCACCCGTATCAATAATCCATGAGTCCTTATCAATATAATCAGAAAAGAAAAGTGCAGAATTAATACCTGCAAACTTTTCAACATGTCTAAAATTAATAAGGTCCTTTGAAGGTCTATTAGAGCTGCCGCTAGCTCCAGAAGCATTCTGTCCCCGCAGCATTTTACTCAACTATCTCGTATGGCCATTCTGAACCCTTCCTTTTTCCCCAAACCTTTGCCTCAAATCATTCCACAGATCTTTAGCAGTTTGTGAGAACATGAAACCGTCAACCAAACCTGGATGATCTGATCCATGCAGAGTCATTGCTTCCATAAGGTAAGCTTCATGCAAATTATCCAGATTTCTTCCCCCATGTTCAGAAATTGAGTTGTTTCCTGAATTCTCTGAATTATTTGCCATGGAAAATTCTGATCTTAATGAAGTAGCTGTGGAAAGGATCTATTCAACCTGCTCTGATACCATGTAGAATTCGCAGATCATCAGCTACAAACTTGAAAAACAGAACTAAGAACAGAGAAATTGCAGAAAGAAGAAAAGACAGGAGGAAAGTTGAGAGAGAATTTTCTAATTTCTATTGAAGAGAAAAATGGAAGATCTAATTACAATAATCACCTACCAAGCTATACAAGTTCATAAAAAGAGCTCTACAGATTGTACAATGCACCTCATGTGCAGAGAACTAATTCTCTAACTAACTTTCCCTCCAAAACCAGCAACTTAACAGCTAAGGAAGTGACAGCTATACTCTATTAACTTAAGCATGCTCTTAAGCATGATCCAAAAATATCTAATGAGATCTGACAGCTCATCAAGGTGAATCCCACTTCAATTGGATTTGATCTGCTGGAGGAGGCTTACCACAGTCACCAGTGTTGCTCCTCAGCTTCGTGTTCTGTAGCTTTTGTGAGCTTAGCTTGGAGCCTTCTGTATGGTCATTCAGATGGTCATTCTTCAAAACCCAGCTGCAGCATGCCAGAAAATCTGGCTTGCCTAATTTTTTGGGGATGGTCTGAATCGAACTACAATGCATGATTGGGGTTTCGAGATGGACAAAACATTAGGGTAGGCTGGGGCCGTAATCATACAATAATCATTTGTTTTGTCAAGTAATTTCAGATCAAGACTTGCTCCTATCCAAGATTGACAACCATTTAGAGCCTTGGGAGCACGAAGGCTACAAAGTAGACAACAATTAATGTACGTCATGACATTGTGGCCAATTGTTTTCTAAAAACTAGCTTAAGGTGGTAGGGGTACGGTGCATGAAGTAATTTACATTGGTCATAGAAGGGTTGATAAGTTACTATTAATGTGTCGAATTCTTGTCGTGTTGGAAATTATCGAAAGTTTATCCCTTCAGAGTGTCACATTGATGGTGACACATACGTGTTGATGTGTGTTGTGCATGAAACAACATCCCAATTTAGAGGATCAAATGATAGGTGTCGTTTCAACTACCAAAAACATTTATAAAACCTACTCAAAACTAGTATAGTAATAAGTAGGATCGTTTCCACAGGGACTGGTAACTTTATTTCTCTCGTAAAACAAAACATATAAAAACACCTAGTTGAAGACATAATCTCAGTTAATTCATGCAATTGATCATTGACTCAAATATACTTATGCAAACATGAATCGACCAGTTATAGGTCACTGCAATCCAAATTAGCCTTGTCAATAGAAGTTTCAATAGTCTATAACAGTTTGGCTAATCCAAACATCCAAATTAGCCTTGTTAATAGACGTGTCAATAGTCTATAATGTTTTGACTAATCTGAACACTATATGACCGAATTTCCCCTTAGCTTTTTGAATAACCCCTGTGCGTTCCCATAGTTAGGATTACTTCTCTAACTACTTTAACTAACAGGCCGTCAGTCCCCGCAAACATTATTAATTAACAATAAAAGCATTAAGAATTAGGAAAACCTGATAATAACAATTCTTATTGGGCTAACGACAAAATTATCACCCATTATCTTCACTATCGATATGATAGCTTTGCCACGAATTAGCCCCTTCCAACATTTATGTATTGGGGGAACTAATTACTGGTACCCTATTAAACCCAAATTAACTACTCTTAGATAAAATCAGAATTAAGAATTATGCACCGAAAATAATTAGGAATTCACGCATTCTTTCTTACATTGAGAATATTTTTAGATCTCACGATTGTAACAACTTTGATCACCCTTCAACTAGAAAAGAAAATAAAACAATACAACTAAATTAAAGAAAATAAAGGAAATAACATTGATTAAGGAGGGAGAAGGTAGAGAGCCGAAGCTCTCTGCTGTGAATGAATGATAATATTCGCATCCCTTTATATAGCAAAATTATCCTACTAATCTCCTAATAAGACTAGAAAAAATAAATAACTAATTAACTTGTAAAAGAAGTAAATCATCTAATTGAATAATGAAAACAATAAGCCATAGGCGGCTAATGAAAATAAGGGACGCTGCCCTAGTAAATCTCGCATCATCAGACTTGCAAGATTGGATATTGCCAAATCCATTGACTTTGCAGTTCAATCACGTACATAACCTCTTTCAATTGGATTGGATAATTCCCTCAGTCTTCGATTGTGGTCGGTTTAGTCTGGATTATTCTTTGAGCGTTTAGGTATGGTGTCTCTCTTTCATACCATATTAAAAATATAGTGTGTGTGTCAAAAAAGGAAACGCTAGCCTTGTCCGGGTTAGTGAGTCTTGAGAGGTAAAAACCGCCTAATCCCACATCGGTAGACATTGTGAGGGGTTGCTAGCATATAAACTTGTCCTATGCCATCAAAAGTTACCGGTTTTTGGTGTGTGTAGGTAAGCCTCTGTCTGTTTAGCTTTTCTTTGCTTTCCCTTAGTCTTCAATTGTGGTCGGTTTAGTCTGGATTATTCTTTGAGCGTTTAGGCATGGTGTCTCTCTTTCATACCATATTAAAAATATAGTGTGTGTGTGTCAAAAAAAAAAAACAAAATTGGATTGGGTAATTGATTAGATTCAAACTTGGATTACAATTTGGAGTTCTCTTAATTAATTGCCTTGGGCCACTAAGAATTAGCCCAACAAAGTAGAGTTCAGCCCAAGTAGCAATTATCTAGTCTACTTGGTTCTTCTGCAGTCCAAATTAATCAATGTAGCTTTTGGAATTTGGGTACTGTTCACGAGCATCACTCTCAAGCTTCCATTTGGGCAAATAGACTCTTATTTCTGTTTTTTTAGAAACTCTTCTCTTTCTGCCTTGCTTCCTAAAACTTGTGCTTAACATAAAAAGCCACTCCAAAAGCCCGTGAGAACTGCTAATAAATCTTTAAAATAACCGTACTAATTAGAGCGTATCACCAAGAGAGTGATTTAACCAAAATATAAAGATAGCTGAAAAGACATCATTTTAAATAGATGGAATAACATTTATTTTGTAACAAAAACAATTCTATAAAAATGACATTTATTGTAAAACGAATTATACATGATTTGTTATGAACTCTAATATATCTTGCAGGCCCTTTAAAATTTTCTTCTTAATTTGCCCAAACCCATCACGATCTAGCGATCGTTTTACCTGAATAATGAACTCACCTTAAAATAATTAAAAACCGAAACGAGAAGTACTTGATAGTGTTGGAAAATAATAATTAAACCAAACTTTTTAATTAGGTAATTATAATTGCAGTAGGATTTATTATTTGTCTATTTCCTGTTTGGTTTCGTATTTATTTTAGGAAATCTAGTTGTTTTAGGAAATAGTTCTGAATAAGATTAATGGTAGGATTCAGGGATAGTTTAGCCTATAAATAAGGCATTGGGTGATCATTGTAATTACAAAAAGATACAGAGATAGATACAAAGATACAGGAAAAACTGAATAGCCTTCGGGTTATTTTTCAACCAAGCTTCGGCTTAGGTGCGCCGCACAGATTGTGTACGTGCGAGTTTGTTTATTGTTAGTTATCACAAAGAAGTTATATTCCGCTGTGCGTTAATCTCTTTAATATTATTTTTATATCCTACAAGTGGTATCAGAGCTTAGTTAAGAAAGAAGGGCCAGGGAAAATCTACGTTCAGTAGATGATCGTACATTGCGTTGAGGGCGTCGACAGAAAATATAAAGATCAAAGAAAGTCTTTTGCGGCAGTTCGGATTTCCGACAGGGAAGGTGTTGGATTAGCTCTAGGTTTGGTTCTGGTAATTTTACAAGAAAGCCTTTGTTATATATTTATCTTGGTTGTGGGTCTTCATCGGGTTGCATGCATGTCTAATTCAATTTGGTTTGTTTAAGTTTGGCGTCCTTGAGATTCTGTCGGATTAAATTGATCAAAGTCAATTTAATTCTTTCGGTGATCAAAGCTTCCAGGTGGCGACTTTGGATTTCAACGATAGTAAACTACAACTTTGGTTTTGGGTTTATGTGAGAAAAAAAAAGGAAGAGAAATTGTAGTCTTAAATTATGGATTGGAGTGCTTATATTAGACATATTCCAAAGTTAGTTGGGAGACAAAATTACCCTATTTGGATAACGCTGATGGATAGTCATTTAAGAGTATTTGGTTTGCGGCAATTCATTCAGAAGGAGGTGACAGATGATGCAGATGATGAAACAAAGGAGAAGGTACGTTTGACATTATCTCTAATTCGTCAATCTGTTGATAGTTCAATTTCTGGAAAAATTTGTCATGCGAAAACTGCGAAACAAGCATGGGATAGTTTGGTAAAAAGTTATAGAGGGATGGATAAAGTTCAAAAAAATAATGTTTTGAAATTGGAAAAGAAATTTAGAGATAGCAATATGAGAAAATGTGAAACGATTGATGACTACTTTCATAGAATATTTATGATCAAAGGTGAGATGACATCAAATGGGTATTTTCTCGCTAAAGATATTTTTGTGACTCATGTTCTCAATACACTTACTTGGAAGTTTGATTACTTTGTAGCATTGATAACTGAGACAACAGATATTTCAAAGTTGAGTGATTGGGAATTGCTTAGTATATTGATTCTTGATGAACAAATGATTAATATCAAGCAGTTAGTGATTAATGAGTTACAAGAGCATGCATTTGAAAATATTGCTTCAAGAATTGTGGATGAAGAAAATCAAAGTATCATTGAGCAGGAATGTGTCAATGTGGATGAAGACATTAAAAGTGTTGATTTGGTCCAAGAAGAAGAGATCATTTGTTTCACTGAACAAGAGCGAAATATTGAAATTAATGATCATGGGATTGTTGAAAGCTCTGTTGAATTGGAGCAGATCAACTGCAGTGAAGTCGACTCCTTATTTGGTGAAGAGTCCGACCATGTTAAAAATGTGACAATGGAGCCTTAGGTTTGCAAGGACATTGTTAGGTTTGACGGCATTGATGAGATTAGTAATGTCGACGGAAACCTCTGTTTAATAGATGAATGGGTAGATATCAGTGAATTATTTGATCAAGCTGGGAAATTTGACAAGATGTGCTCAAAATACAAGTTTGTATTCAAATCAAATTGGAAGGAAATACCTCGAATTTACGAGGTTGTGATTGAAATTTGCAAGGATGATTACAAGGTTGATGAGAAGACTTATTTAGATGAGGAATGGGTGGACATGACTAAGTTGTTTGATAAGGATAAGTTTCCACAGAAGATCCATGGAACATACAAAGGTGTCTCTACGAGGAATTTAGAAGTAGAGATGACTGCAATATGGTTTCGCATGTTGTCTACACTGCGAAAGAGATTTCAATGGAGATTCAAGCTCGTGATGGCGATGGACCTGCTTTGATCCAAGTTTGGTTTAAGGGAGGCTATGTTGGAAAATAATAATTAAACCAAACTTTTTAATTAGGTAATTATAATTGTAGTAGGATTTATTATTTGTCTGTTTCCTGTTTGGTTTCGTATTTATTTTAGGAAACCTAGTTGTTATAGGAAATAGTTCTGAATCAGATTAATGGTAGGATTCAGGGATAGTTTAGCCTATAAATAACGCATTGGGTGATCATTGTAATTACAAAAAGATACAGAGATAGATACAAAGATACAGGAAAAACTGAATAGCCTTCGGGTTGTTTTTCGACTAAGTTTCGGCTTAGGTGCGCCGCACAGATTGTGTGCGTGGGAGTTTGTTTATTGTTAGTTATCACAAAAAAGTTATATTCCGCTGTGCATTAATCTCTTTAATATTATTTTTATATCCTACAGATAGTCTTTGGATGAACAAGAAATTACGATCGATTGAAGTCACAAAGTTAGTTCCAAAAGAGAATTAAAATCAACTCCTATATATCTTCAAGAAGAAAAATGGTACCGAGCACAATGCTTTTTTTTTTTTTTTATAAAAATCAGCACAATGGCTATATATACAGCCACTTTAATGAGATCGAAGACTACCCAAACAACGCCTGGATTCTAGACTACATGAAGATTTGTTATTTGACACTTTATAAGTTATAACGCCACTAATAAAATGGCGTATGATGCAATGAAAGAACAAGGTATCTATATCCCGCGAAGACCGAATCAGAAAGAAATCCTTAAAAAATCTAATATACGAATGATTCTTTTTAAAAATTAAATACGTGTACAATAAATAACGAAATCACCTTGTTCTTTCATTGCATCGTATGCCATTTCATTAGTGGCGTTATAAAGTGCTAGATAGCAAATTTTCATGCAGTCTCAAAAGCGAGCCGTTACTTCAACATTCCACCCGAAATGCCCAAATTAAAGAGATAGTAATTTTTTCATCCGAGCTCGAATCCTCTATCTCACTATTCGTGTACCACTATTTGATGTTGATCTCACTAAACAGTGCTCTTATATAGTTGCAGCAACCGTTATTGGATTAGAATACACAATAGCAAAGATTACTACATATATATAGTACGTTACATGAAGTCGTGAACATGCTAGCAAATAATATTATTATTGATTGGTGGACGTCCACGTCTTCCATATAAGGAAACATGTTTTCATCACTTTAAACACTCTTTCCAATAATGAATCTTGCATTTCTTTAGGCATGTCGTTTAAGTTTTGGTTTTGAACTCCATTCTGATTTCAACAGTAAATTTAATATATTAGAATTAGTTTTTATCATTTCCAGTACAATTTTTTACTATTCAGCTATACATTTTTTATATTTTCAATACACTTTTACATCATAAAACTATTTTTCCAAAACCAAAACTCAAACCTTCCTAAACTCAATTTGATCACGACTCTCTTGAAGAATTATTATTAGATACATTCGATGCATCCATAAAATAGTGGATCAAACCAATGATAAATTAATATTTATATTTCTGGACTCCATATATGTATATTACTTTTCTCCCAAACTAGCGCTTTTCTCCCATAATAACACTTTACCCCTATCTGGTTTCATCATCCAACGTAATGCCTCCAATGTCACTGAATAATTGCTCGACTCTCTTGAGCTTGTATTAATTAGTTTAATTTAAAACAATAACTTGTATGTAATAGGCATAACTAGTTATATTATTTTTTAATCTTTGTATTCTCAAGGTTCAAACCTATGATCTCAGAGTTACCACATCTGGCATCCCATTAACCACCACCCAACTCTCCCCTTGGTTAGAACAATTTAGTAACCCATGTATAAAATTAGTGTAATAAGTATTGTTAGTAGGTCATAAATTAGGTATATGTAACACTATTTAGATAATGTTATAATGTTAAATTCTGATAATAAATATTATATTTCATTACTAAAGAGAGAATCATTGATACAACAGTGAATAATTTCATATGATAATAATCACATACAAGCAGTTGAAAATAAACTAAATCGAACCTATACAGATCTAAATAAGTTATAATCCGTATAGATAAATAGAACAAAAAATTGCCATCGCACTGGACAAATTACGTACTGAAATTAATATGAATCCGACCTTGAATTTGCTACTAATCTTCTGATGAAAGCCTCTAATCGATTCGATCTTACTTAATAATAATAATAATATCTCATTTATTTATATGGGAGAGAAACTCCTGTTTATTTGAGGATGCAAGATTTCTGACTATGAGCTAACAAAAAAATGCCATCATGGAAGTACAAAAATAAACTAAATAAAAGATTACAGGAAAGGAAATCTATTTCCCCATCTCCCATGGGAGAGGGAGGGAGACAAGGAGATTAGAGAAGATAGAGGGCAGGGTTTGAGGAAATCTATTTTCCCATCTCCCATCAGCCGTGCGTTGTTCCTGGAGACGTAGTCAAAGTAGTTACTTTTACTTCAATAAATTTATCGAATTGTACGGAGCCTCAACCCCTATAAATTGAGGACCTCCTTTCCCTTTTCATTTCATCAATTAATCAAATAAACAGTACCTTCTTATTCTTAGTTTTTTCTTCCTCTGCACTGCTCTTTTCAGTGGTATCAGAGACAGCTTTCTTTCCATGGATACACGATGTGAGTGATGCCTTGGCTCGACACGAGTCCAATTTTGATCAAATCAATGCCACCCTTCTATCCGTTCTAACTCAGATACAAAGCCTTAGTACTCGTGTTGATGGTCTTCAAAACAGAAGCCCCAGACAGCAACCCCTTTTAGAGCATAATATGTTCACTCCACCACCTCCTCTGCCTCCCCTCCACAAATTTCCACAACCCCAAACTTCAATTCTCCATCTTCGTTGGCGACAACCCCATCTGATGGATCTATAAGGCTGAGCAATACTTCGCTTATGCCTCCATTCCCGCATAACGCTAACTCCCCCTTACCTCCTTTCACATGGACGGCGAAGGCCTTGAGTGCCAGTCACAAGCACCAAAATGAGCGCGCCGTGTGGCAAGCAAGGCTCACTAGCCAAGCTTCCGCCAACTCTCAAAAAAGGGACTCATTCCCAAGAACTTGTAAATATCACCATCCGAACTAATGAAAATAGATGAAGGCAAACTCATAAGCCAAAGTTTAGTTTTCATTAATAAAAGATAGTATTTAGAAGAAATAGCCAAGACCTTAAAGGGGGTGGACAAAAACCCAACTCCTGCTTACATTACACTAGTCCACCAATAACTAGTAAGGGAAAAAATCAGAAGTGCCTAGTAGGGGAATCAAGGTGTACCAAAATAGGTGAATTTGCGAAAGATCACCTGTTTGCCAGATAACTAATGTCCCCCAACTTTCCTAACTATAATCACTACTACAAAATAGAGCTTTAACGGCTGCGATTTAATGGCGGAAAAGAGAAAACTGCCGTTATAAAAGAAATACGGACTTTTGACGGCAGTTTTCAAATAAACCGCCGTAGAAAGTCCAATTAACCGCCGTAGAAATGGACTTTTAATAGCGGTTATAAGCAAACCGCCGTAGAAAGTCCCTACTTTCTACGGTGGTTTGTCCCAACCACCGTAGAAAGCCCTACTTTCTATGGTGGATTTTCAATTAACTGCTGTAGAAGGTTCCTTTCTACGGCGGTTTATATGAAAACCGCCGTTGTATTAACGTATTTAACCCTAAATAACAACGTGTATCTTCATATCGCGGCCGAAAGTCTTTTTCTCCAAATTTCTACTACGGTTTTACACGTTTGATGTAAAGAATCGTCATTTGAAGCTAAAATTTAACACTTTAAGGTTAGCAACTTCTAAAATTTCTCAGTAATTGATTATTCTTGTACTTTAGATATGTGTATATTGAATTTATTTTTATTTATGGTAGAGTGAAAATTAAAGTTACAATCCATATATATGGTGAACCTTAGTATTGTGGAACCCTATGTAGTTATACTATGTACTTTGTTGGTGATGTGATATGATTTATAGTGTTTGGCTTTTATTGGATAATGTTCATATAATTAGCACTACTTAGAGTGTGTATTATTTTTTTTATGCATTGCATGTGTTTGATAAAATGCATAAATGAAAAACTTATGGGTTCTTCTTTATTTGATTATGTCTATTGTGCATGTGTTGGTTATGCATTTCTTTTTTCATTGAGGTATTATAGTAGTTTTGATTATATGAGTAACATTAGTATGACATGTGCTAAGACAAGCATGCAACTTGATACTTTCTACATTGTTTGTTGAATTATTATTTGGTTTTATTAATTATTTCAAGGTGTTAGTTACGCATGGATCGAAATATCTTGTTGTATGGTGATCGGACCTCCGATTTGTATGCAAAAGAAGTTAAGAATTTCATTGAATTGGCTTATAAGAATACAAAGTACGTCCATTGTCCGTGTAAAGCTTGTAAAAATGGTGCGCGGTTTGATAACTCAGATACAATAAGATTCCATTTATATCGGAATGGATTTGATCCTTCTTATAAATTGTGAATTAGGCATGGTGAAAGTATTGACAGTTTTTCTGAGCAAAGAAAAGCTCATGGAAAAAGAGATGATGGGATTACGAGATATCGATTAGATGACATGATTGAGGATGTGGCCAAGGATTTTGCTGATAAACCGGAAGTTCTTGCTTCACTTTTGGGTGACAATGAGAAGCCTTTATACAACGGTTGCACTAGATATACACGCTTGTCTAGTGTTTTGAAGTTGTTTAATTTGAAAGCGGCAAATGGGTGGTCAGATACTAGTTTTACAGCCTTATTGAGGGTATTGAAAGATATGCTTCCAGAAGATAATGAACTTCCAGATCGAATTTATGAGGCAAACAAAATATTGTGTCCAATGGGTATGGAGTATAAGAAGATCCACGCTTGCCCAAACGATTGCATCCTTTATAGGAATGAGTATAAGGATTTATTGCTTTGTCCTAAGTGTAAAACTTCAAGATACAAAAAGAAGTAGCTATGTGATGAGGTTGAAGACAGTACTGATGCGCAAAAGAAGGGGTCACCGGCTAAGGTTCTGTGGTATCTTCCTATAATACCGAGATTTAAACGATTGTTCGCTAATGCAAAAGATGCAAAACATATGACATGGCATTCAGATCGGTGTATTCCCAGTGATGATGACAAGATGATAATGCATACATCAGACTCGAATCAGTGGAAAAAAATTGATTCAATGTATCCTTCATTTGGGGGAGAAGCTAGAAATTTGAGGCTTGGTTTGTGTACTGATGGAATGAACCCGTTTGCCAGTTTGAGTAGCACACATAGCTCATGGCTGGTGATGTTGGTTATTTATAATTTGCCGTCTTACTTGTGTATGAAGCGCAAGTATATACTTATGCCTCTAATGATTTCAAGCCCACAACAACAGGAAATGACATCGATGTGTATCTTTCTTCTCTTATTGAAGATTTGAAAAAGTTATGGGATGAAGGTTGATAGGACCGTCGTTAGCCCTATCAAATACAGTAAAAGTACTGTATAAACCTGCAAACAATAGCTATAAGTAGCACAATGATGATAGGGTCGATCCCATAGGGAACGGAGTGCTTAAAATCACAAAAACCTATTTATTCCAGACAATTTTGGTTCGCAACCACCTTTGTTGCTCAGAGAGACTTTGTAAAAGAATATTGTAAACTAAATAACAAACTTAAATTAAGAAAGAGAGTTTAATCAATGTAATAAAGTATTCCAGCAATATGTAAATCACAATAATCACGTGCATGTTAGTCATCAACTCAATAATATATTAAATAGCATGTCATCAATCAGTTATAGATTACCGTGAATCCGCACAGACATAACCCAATCTCCCCTTACTTTATCGACAATTACCGTGAATCCGCATAGACATAATTGCTACTCTAATTAACAAGGAATAGACCGTAAGGCATCGACATCCATTAACCAAGTTAACAACCTTAAGATCTAGGGAAACCCGATTTTAGTTATTCTTATTGAATTAACATCTAAGAATTACTAACCCCTTATTCTCTATTACCTGAAGGTAACTTTACCACTAATTAATCTTGTCCAATAAATATTATGTTATTTAACTGGGAATTAATTGGCTCTACCTAATTCAACTAAGGTGATCAGTCTTAATTAAATATCAGTAATCAAAGTTATGCACAGAGAATAAGAAGGAACACATGCAATTTAATTTAAGAACACTTCGGTTTCATAACATGTCCGGATTAATTGCTATTACATTATGCCAGAATATATAATTTAGCTACTCATAATCAAACTAACTACGCACATAATTATTATATGAATCATACTGAAAATAGTTGAAAAGAATAAAATAAATAAGAAAGAAATACTTGATTTACGATCTGAAAAATAGTCTCAGAGTATGCGACCTCCCGTTAGGGCAAACGGGACATCCTCTGGGCAGAACTTCTCAAAACGTAAGAAACGAAACCTACAGCTATTTTCCTTGCACTAGCTATGAAAATATGGAATAATATGCTACTGTCCAGAACGTGTTTTTTTCTCCTCTCCCTTCTATCCCTATAAATAGGTGTAGAATGGAGAGTAGAAACTAATTTAAAAATAGTAAACTACTAAAACTCTTGTCCATGTAGGATACTACTAAAATTAATTTCCAAAACAAAGAAGGATAAATATATTAGGAAACAGCCCATGCGCAGCACCCATGCTGAGAATTAAAGCTTCCAATTTCATTGCTCCTGCGCATCATTTGATAATTAAAGAATCTGAATTCCCTTCCAATTTCTCTTTGTGGGCTGGACTTCTTTTTTTTTCTCTTCATTGGGCTTTCTCTTCTTTGGCCCACTTGTTCCTTATGCATGACATTCATAATGCCTTCCTTCACTGCTTCTTTGGGCTGGATTGCTATTTTCTTCCTCTTTTGCATCTGCTGTTTCTAATTATTCTGCTTCCTTAAACCTGCATTTATCTTACAAGAACTTGCACATACCCGTGAGATTTGACACAAATATGCTCTAAAATTCAGCAGCTAAAGGACACCTATCAAATATCCCCACACTTGAATGACGCTTGTCCTCAAGCGTGAAGTGAAGAATTAAACTCAGTTCTATTTTCTTTCCCTTTTTTACGTAACAAAAACACAAAGACACAAACACAAGAACAGAAAAGACAAAAATCTTGAACAGACTCAAAAGAAACAAAATAGAAAAACAAACAATGACCCAAAGGACCCAAGACATGACTCACACGACACAATGACACCACTTAAACATAGGATTACTCTGCCCAAATTCCTTATGTCAATTGTAATTGCACCTCGAGATTCACCTTTTAATCACAAACTATGCAAACTCTACCATTCCACCAAACAGACCATACCAAGTCAGTTCAACACAGTTTATGCATAAATTCCCAAGCAGGCACTCTTATGGGTAGTAAATCACACAACTCATAATTCAGAAAATTAGGACAAGTGATTCATCCCTATTCTAGTCACAACTCAAAAGCTTGATAGCTGACCATCTCCACAGTAAAGATTTAGTAATGCACAGATGTTAAGAACAACCTTTTATTCACAGGGACGCAATGGGGCCAAGGGATTTTTATTTATTTGGTCGGGCCCTATGGGGTTCTAAGTCACCTGCAGAATTCAACAAATAGTGTGCATGCATATAGAACCTGCTGCTCCTTTTATTTGAACATCAACTCCACTTCCTGCTTTTCCTGATCTAGAGCCACAACATTCAGCTCTTTCTTTAATTATTCAAGCAGTGACAGTCACCAAAAACTTATTCAGCACATGATTAAAAATTCAGCACATGATCTCCAAAATCCAGTCCTTTAAACTTATTCTGCAAACTTATTCAAAACATAACCAGCTCTTATTCTTTATTTCATCATCTCTTTTCTCTTTTTTTTTTTTTCTATTTTCTTTCTCAAATGTGGACTCATTTTCTTTCCACAACAGAACTGATTTTCATATAATCTCAGCAGATACAAAAAGAAACAAAACTGGACTCCACAATTGTGCCTCATGACTTCCTCTTCTCTATCGCAGCATTAACACATAATACCATGCAGCATGCACACCAAGGGTAATAAAGGATTTACTAAAAAAAAAACAGGCCTTGGCTAACTTTTACTGACTCAGAATTGAAAGGTTAAGGCTTCAACTTGCTGACTAAGGGTTATTTCTCTGTGTAGGACGGTTCAGAAATTCAAGCCAAAAAGGGTTTATCCTAGAAAAGGTCCCCTATCATCCAACCATGCATTACTCAATAAACCATTTTGACAGTCAAGTAGGCAAACCAAAGAGATTCTCATGCAAAACATCCAGTGCGGCTCAGAATTTATTTAGTAGGCTATAGAAACGGGAATTCATGCATAACTTGTATTAAAATAACTGATCTTTCCCAAACCATATCCACAAGAGTAAGCATAGTAATTGATTAACTGGATATCTGTGTTGCTTATTTCAGATTAACATTCAGATTTTGGACAGAATCCTGGACTTCACACACACACACACTTGACATAACATGGCTCCAAAAAACCAAAACAAGACACAGGAAAAAATCGCAAACACATCCCCACACTTAAAAGGATGCTTGCCCTCAAGCATATAGAGACAACACAACTATGGAAAATAAAAACAAAAACAGCACAAAACAAAAACAAAAACATCACATGAAACAAATAATAAAAAATAGCAAAAAGGAACGAAAAGACTTACTAAGGATTTTATTTCTTCCTAGTGGCCGCGATCGGACGGCGGTGGGGCGTGGTCTTTGTGTGCGCCGGCCATGGGAAAACTGCGGTGGTGGGATGGAGTTTAGTGTCCGGCGGTTGGGGGTGAAGAAACGATGGTGGCGGGTAGGTGGAGAGGAAAAAATGGTGTGCTGATTTGGGTATTAGGGCAATGGGTTTGGGTAATTTGCAGGGAAATCCTTCTTCTTTTGAAAACTATGAGGTTGACCCCCATCACTTACTTTCTTTGACTTTTGCAAGATGATCCTGCCTTTTCTGTGATGTGGCGATTGCTCCCCCTAAATGTTGACTTGGTAGCTTGGATCCCTGCTCCTTGTTGGCCATTAAGCTTTTCAGGTTGGCTACTGGACCGACTTACTGCAGCAAAAATTAAATGCTAAGACTAATGAAAATAATGGAAAACAAATAAAAACAATAATAAAATAAAATAGAATAATAATAATAATAATAAAATTAAATTTAAAAAAAACGTGGGTTGCCTCCCACTAGCGCCTCTCTTATACGTCTTCGGCCAGACGCAGTATGTCTCCTTCAATGATTCGGACAACATAACAATGGAATTTCTTCCACTGTTTGGACCTGGGTAGCACCACAAAAAAGTTTAAGATGTTTCCTGTTGACTGTGAATTTCTTTCCAATCTTGGGATTTTGAACTTGCACAACTCCACTTGAACAGACGGACACTACATCCAGTGGTCTTACCTTCTTCTTCTTCTTACCAGGTAGACCCTTGATCTCAAAATTCGTAAACCCACCTCTCTTTCCTTAACTGATCTGCTGGCCAGTAGCACATTGTGTGGGAGTTGCAGCCACGTTTGTTCATTATTTCTTTTCTTCACCATGGCTTTGCTATACCCTCTGGCAGATTTCAGGTCATTCTTCGTACTATAACATGGAAGTGGTTTGAATTCAGGCTCTGAAGCTGGAACTAATGATAGAAGCAGTTTCTCGGCGGGGGTCCGTTTGGGCAAACATATGGTAGTCCTTGAACTTTGACTCACTTCCTGCAAAAAATCAGTCTCAAGATGCTCTTGGACACAAGGGTCAATCATATTAGCACTATAAACATTTTCCACAGGCATTGAACTTTTTATGGCATCATCCATACTAAATGTGACCTTTTCACCACAGTAGTCCAAACAAATAGATCCATTGTACACATCAATTAGGGCTCTAGATGTTTTCAAGAAAGGTCGGCCCAACAAGACTTCGGCTGACTCTTTTGACGGATCACTACTCATCTCAACCACATAAAAATCAGCAGGGTATACAAAAGAATGAACTCTTACCAACACATTTTCCAAAAGACCCACAGGATGTACATATGATCTATCAGCCAATTCAATTATAACACTAGTGTCGACTAATTCAACACCAGTTAAAGTTTGATACACAAAAAGAGGCATTACATTAATTGAAGCACCTAAATCACACATAGTATGGTTAATCTGTTTATCTCCAATTACACAAGGTAAAGAAAACATACCTGGGTCCTTGCACTTAGGTGGCAATTTCTTTTGAATTACGGCAGACACGTTCTCGCCCATGATTACCTTGCGTGCTCCTCTTTGCTTCCCAGCCATAAATTCTTTCAAGAACTTACCAATATGAGGGATCTTTATTGCCTTGAGGAAAGGAATGTTAACCTCCATCTTCTCAAAAGCTACCAAATAATCCACAGGATCCGCTTTTGGTTTCTTTGCCTTCCCGATCAGTCGGTTTGGAAAAGGTGGATCTTCATAAGGGTTTCCACCTTTTAAAATTAGAAAAGGTTCAGGTCTCTCTATGACCGCTGGCTCTGTTTCTGCAGCTTCAGGTTCAGGGTCGATGGCCCGTTTGGGCAAATGGGACCTCGTCGTAGAACTCTCTTGCTCTTCGGTTCCTGCGATTTCAGGTTCAGGGTCGATGTCCCGTTTAGCCAAACGGGACCTCGACGTAGAGTTCTTTTCCACAGCTGGTTCCAAGACTTTCCCACTCCTCAGGGTTATCTCATTCACATTCTCTTTGGACGGCACCTGAACTTGGGCAGGTGCAGGGTCGATGGCCCGTTTGGGCAAATGGGACCTCAGAGTAGAACTCACTTGTTCTTCTGGCTGCGGTAACTTCACATATTCCCTAGAATTTTCTTCTCCTTTCTCAGATTTTGCCTCCACTTTGCTCCTACTAATCAATCTATTTGGAAAATGAGGTTCTTCGTAAGGGTTCCCACCTTTCAGACTTAAAAAGGGTTCAGGTCTCTCTGATTCCCCTGTTTTTTCAGTACCCTCTAGCTCTGTTTCCACACTTTTAGGTTCAGGGTCGATGGCCCATTTGGGCAAACGGGACCTCGGAGTAGAATTCTTTTGCACTTCTGGCTGCAGAACCTTCCCACATCTCAGAGTTATTGCACTAACATTCTCTTTCTGCTGTATTTGAACCTGTGAGGGCAGTCTTCCTTGGTCCCCCTTTAATTCTTTGAGTGAAGCAGCTAATTGGGACACCATATTTGCCAGACTATCAATACTGGCTTTCTGCTCTTTTTGTTGATCCATTAGAGATGCAATTATATCATTAGAATCTTTACCATTTCGCTGTGGTTGGTATGAACTCTAGCCTTGCTGGAACCCTATCTGCTGTGGTGGTCGGTATGCCTGATTCTGATACTGACTCTGGTACTGGTTCTGGTTAGCCTGATATTGGGGCTGCTGACTTTGATCCTAGCTGCCTCGTTCAGTCCATCTGAAACTAGGATGATCTTTCCACCCTTGATTGTACGTGTTGGAGTAAGGGTCCCTTCTTTGATGTGGGCCATTCCAGTTTCCAGCAGCATTTGCTTGAGCCAGGGGATCAGTAGGTGCAAGGTTACACTTATGGGTAAAATGTCCCATATTTCCGCAAATTCCACAAACTTCCTCTGTCTGCACCTTATTCGTCCCAGCTACTATTTTAGTCATCATCTCAGTCATCTTTCTCATTTCGGCTACCAACTGGGAGTTGTTCTGTGTTATGTCATCCTGCTCACGGGGTCCCACATCATCAATAATGCGCACTTCGGCTGTCCGCTTGGCGAGACGGATACTGGGTTCAACAAAGTCATTCCGTGCTTCTAGTGTCTCCTTTATTCTTTTATGAGCAGATGTGGCAGTATTATTCAGAAATGCACCACCACTGGCAGAATCCATATGCATCCTCTCGGCTTCCGTCATTCCATAGTAGAAGAACTGCAGCAACTCTCCATCCGAGTACCTATGGTTTGGGCAACTATCGCACAATCGCTTAAATCTGAGCCAATAGGTGCGGAGGGACTCATCATAATCTTGTTGGATCCCACTTATCTCCTTCTTCACTGCATTAGTCTTCGTGGCTGGGAAGTAATTTTTAAGGAAAGCCTCCTTCATCTACCCCCATGTAGTGATGGAGTTTAGCTCTAGGGAAGAGAACCACATATTGGCTTCGCCTGTCAGGACAAAAGGGAATGCCACGAGTCGGAGCTGCTCCACAGTGGCTCCTGCTGGTACCTTGGCCACCTTGCACCCTTTGATGTACTCACGCAAAAAGCTATGGGGATCCTCTCCTGGCCTTCCACGGTACCTTGGTAGCATACTCAGCTAACTAGATTTGAGTTGGAAGTGACCCGTGACTTCAGGCATTACAATTGCTGAAGGCTCATCCTCGGCGTCGTGGTTGCTTAGTTCCTTCAGAGTTGGTTCAGCCGCAGGAGCTTCCACTTGTCGCTCGTTTCTTCTTTCTTCCTGTCTGTCTCCCATCTTAGAATTAGGAGTGGGGACAGATTTCTGTTCAGACTCTGCTACCTTCCGTTTGGGCAAACGGGACCTTGTCCGAATCTGAAACAGCAGCTTCTCACCTTTGACGTGCTTCTTTTGCAAGTCTCCTTGCAGTTTTCTCAATCTCTGGATCGTACAATAGTTCAGGTTGCGACGATCTACTCATAAAACACACAAAAGCACAAATTAATAGGAAAATGTGATTTAAAACGTAAAACCGTTCCCCGACAACGGCGCCAATTTGATAGGACCATCGTTAGCCCTATCAAATACAGTAAAAGTACTGTATAAACCTGCGAACAAATAGCTATAAGTAGCACAATGATGATAGGGTTGATCCCACAGGGAACAGAGTGCTTAAAATCACAAAAACCTATTTATTACAGACAATTTTGGTTCGCAACCACCTTTGTTGCTCAGAGAGACTTTGTAAAAGATTATTGTAAACTAAATAACAAACTTAAATTAAGAAAGAGAGTTTAATCAATGTAACAAAGTATTCCAGCAATATGTAAATCACAATAATCACGTGCATGTTAATTATCAACTCAATAATATATTAAATAGCATGTCATCAATCAGTTATAGATTACCGTGAATCCGCACAGACATAACCCAATCTCCCCTTACTTTATCGACAATTACCGTGAATCCGCACAGACATAATTGCTACTCTAATTAACAAGGAACAGGCCGCAAGGCATCGACACCCATTAACCAAGTTAACAGCCTTAAGATCTAGGGAAACCCGATTTTAGTTATTCTTATTGAATTAACATCTAAGAATTACTAACCCCTTATTCTCTATTACCTGAAGGTAACTTTACCACTAATTAATCTTGTCCAATAAATATTATGTTATTTAACTGGGAATTAATTGGCTCTACCTAATTCAACTAAGGTGATCAGTCTTAATTAAATATCAGTAATCAAAGTTATGCACAGAGAATAAGAAGGAACACATGCAATTTAATTTAAGAACACTTCGGTTTCATGACATGTTCGGATTAATTGCTATTACATTATGCCGGAATATATAATTTAGCTACTCATAATCAAACTAACTACGCACATAATTATTATATGAATCATACTGAAAATAGTTGAAAAGAATAAAATAAATAAGAAAGAAATACTTGATTTACGATCTGAAAAATAGTCTCAGAGTATGCGACCTCCCGTTAGGGCAAACGGGACCTCCTCTGGGCAGAACTTCTCAAAACGTAAGAAACGAAACCTACAGCTATTTTCCTTGCACTAGCTATGAAAATATTGAATAATATGCTACTGTCCAGAACGTGTTTTTTTCTCCTCTCCCTTCTATCCCTATAAATAGGTGTAGAATGGAGAGTATAAACTAATTTAAAATAGTAAACTACTAAAACTCTTGTCCATGTAGGATACTACTAAAATTAATTTCCAAAACAAAGAAGGATAAATATATTAGGAAACAGCCCATGCGCAGCACCCATGCTGAGAATTAAAGCTTCCAATTTCATTGCTCCTGCGCATCCTTTGATAATTAAAGAATCTGAATTCCCTTCCAATTTCTCTTTATGGGCTGGACTTCTTTTTTTTCTCTTCATTGGGCTTTTTCTTCTTTGGCCCACTTGTTCCTTATGCATGACATTCATAATGCCTTCCTTCACTGCTTCTTTGGGCAGGACTGCTCTTTTCTTCCTCTTTTGCATCTGCTGTCTCTAATTATTCTGCTTTCTCAAACCTGCATTTATCTTACAAAAACTTGCACATACCCATGAGATTTGACACAAATATGCTCTAAAATTCAGCAGCTAAAGGACACCTATCAAAGGTGCACTTGTGTTTGATGCATACCGTCAAGAGATGTTCACATTACGTGCCATGTTGTTCTGTACCATTAATGATTTTCCTGCATATGGAAACTTGTCTGGGTACCCTATTAAAGGGCATACAGCATGCCCTATATGTGAGCAAAGTACATATTTTTGTCAGCTTGCACATGGAAGAAAGATAGTATACCTTGGGCATCGTAGATTTCTTCCCGAGACTCATCCGTATCGCCGTATGAAAAGAGCATTCAATGGATTTCAAGAGTTTAGAAAAGCTCCAGAACCCTTGAGTGGGCCAGAGGTGAAAGCTCGTGTGATGGACATTAATGTGGAGTTTGGAAAACCTTCGGAGTCAAGCAATAACGATACATGTTGTTGGAAGAAAAATCCATCTTTTTTGAACTTTCATACAGGGAGAACTTGGATGTCAGACATTGTCTCGACGTTATGCATATTGAGAAAAATATTTGTGAAAGCTTGTTAGGTACGCTTTTGAATATACCTGGGAAAACTAAGGATGGTTATAACGCGAGACTTGATATGGTTGATATGAACATAAGATCAAATTTAGCACTGGTAGCTCGATGACAACGAACATATCTACCACCTGCCTGTCACACTTTGTCCAGAAAAGAGAAAAAACAATTGTGTTCAAGTTTGAGTAGCATCCAAGTTCCATCCGAATATTCTTCAAATGTAAGTAGACTTGTTTCCGTAAAAGATTTAAAACTTGTTGGTTTGAAGTCTCATGATTGCCATGCCTTAATGCAACAATTGTTGCCTGCAGCTATTCGCTCGATATTGCCCAAGCATGTTAAGTCCAGTATAACAAGACTTTGCTTCTTCTTCAATGCTATATGTAGCAAGGTTATCGCACGCGAAAGACTTGATCAGTTACAAGATGAAATAATTGTTGTCCTTTGTCAATTAGAAATTTATTTTCCACCCGCCTTTTTTGATATTATGGTACATTTGGTGATTCATTTGGTTAGAGAGATAAAAATCTGCGGGCCTGTTCATTTGCGATGGATGTACCCATTCGAGCGATATGTGAAAGTCTTTAAGGGGTATGTTAAGAATTGTTATCGTCCTGATGGTAGTATTGTTGAAGGTTATATAGCTGAGGAGGTAATTGATTTTTGCACTGAGTACTTGGCCGATACAGCATCAATTGGAATATCTAAGAATCGGCACGATGGGAGGATTACATGTATGGGCACAAGGGGAGAAAAATGTTTACGCCTTCTAATGTTGAATTGATGAAGGCGCATCTCTACATACTGCGCAATTCTGAAGAAGTTGAGCCCTATGTGAGAGACATATGCATTCAATAAGAAAGTCTTATCCTGCTTGGACGGATCAAAATGTGCTCAATGAACATATTCGGACATTTGTCAATTGATTTGGTAATGCTCTATCAAAATGTGCTCAATGAATATATAGCCTCTCTAATGTAGTATCATGTATTGAGTTTAATTAATGATGTATCTAGTTTAACTAGTTTGTAGAAAAAACAGAAAAAGACTCTTAACACGCCATTATTGGCCAAATGATGGTTGACTACTTGACTTTCGAGAGACAGGCAGCCAAATTAGTTAGCAACAAAATGGCAGAGAAGCACAATTAATTTCAATTTGCAAAGAGCCTGCACATGCATCTTGTAGTGCAAATGGATTCGAATAATCCCAACTTAATTATACCCATGATTTTGCTATCCTTTTTGCTGATGAAGATATCTCCTAATTTGGCATTTCCAATAGCAAAGCCAGGCTGCAAAGACCACTGTGGTAATGTAAGCATTCCATTTCCATTTGGTACTCGAGAAGGTTGTTACTTAAATTCACAATTCCTCATGACGTGCCGCAATTCTTCCGGTAATGTCCACCCTCCCCAACTTGATTTATACTTGTACAACAGTACAATCCTAGTTAACGATATATATCTGGGTGGCCAGTACCGGGTCTTGTATCACGTTGGATATAATTGCTATAATCAAAATAACCACACTCTGTCTGATTACCACTGGCCATGGATGACATTAGGTGGTTTCCCCATAGCATTAACAGTACAGTAAATAAGTTCACAGCAATTGGTTGTGATACTTATGCTGTTGTAGAAGGTGCAGGTTACAATGCGCGGACATGTTTCACCGGTTGCATGTCTTTTTGTAGTTACAGGGAAGATGTACTGAATGGTTCATGTTCAGGTATCGGGTGTTGTCAGACATCTATCCCTAATGGAGCTCGGCAGATCAATATTACGTTGGCTAGCTATTTTAATCACTCTCGTGTCTCGGAATTCAATCCTTGCAGCTATTCTTTTCTGGTTGAAGACTCGGCTTTTCAGTTTTTTTCTGATAATCTCACCAATATAGACAAGAATTCGAGGTTTCCGGTTGTGGTGGATTGGGTTGTTGCAACTAATGTGTCTTGTGCGAAGGCCAAAAAGAACCAATCCTCTTACGCTTGTAAGACTGAGAATAGTGAATGCTATGACGATAAAGAGGCCATAGGTTATCGGTGTAGGTGCAAAGATGGTTTTGAAGGCAACCCATATCTCCCCGTTGATGGTTGCCAAGGTAATCATTGACTTAATTGCATACTTTTTCCTATTCATCTCATTACTTGTTTAACTATTGGTGTTGGACAGACAATAAAACTTTGGTGGAAGAGTGACTTTTACTATTCTTTTAATAATAATAATCTTACACACTCTATTTGTTGATTAAACAAGTTTAGGCTGCTTTTTATAGTTCCCATTACAAGAATCTTGATTGTCTCACATCCTATAAAGCTTCCCATGCCATCTTCCAGATTTTCATTACATTTATTGTCTAGGAATGTTAACGATCCTAGACCAATGAATTTGACCAGTCTTCCATTAGAAATCTAAAAGACAATTCCAGAAATATTATTAATTCCATTCATTGCACATTACCAACAATTGGGTTTATTATGTAGTTTAGCTATAATGATTGATGTTTTCTATCTTAGATTCTTTGTCCATTTTTATCATGTCTTAGTCTGTTATTCAGAATAAAGTGAATGACAAAGTAAACTTATTTTCTTTCACGACACATAATATATAGAAAGAACAAAAAATGGACCAGGGATTTGATTAAGATGTTTTGTGCCTGGAAAACTATGTGTATGATCCATATTTAGTTAGCTTGCATTATCAAAGATGTTTTCTGCCTGGAAACTATGTGTAAGATCCATATTTAGTTAGCTTGTATTATCAAAGATGTAATTTGATCGTAAGTCTTTTTTGTTCATTCTCTAAAGATTTGAAGCTTAATTTGCAGATATTAGTGAATGTGCAAGTTTCACTCTTCACAACTGTGCAAATGACAGTACGTGTGTTAATACACCCGGAGGTTATACATGCAGATGCAATCAAGGGTACCATGGGAACGGGAGAAAAGACGGAAAAGGGTGCATTGCTGATCAACCACCACCTACAAAAAATTATTGGCCTATTTTTGCAGGTTATAGCTTATCCTTAGACTAGAGTGATCATAGCTACTTAAACAGATCGATTTTTTGTCCAATTAATTTACTCTCTTATTCAGTATCAAAGATAAGGAAGGGTTGGGGTTAGATTTCAAGTTACAAAATCTCCTATCTAATTCCTCTATAAGCATGCAACGGGTATAAAATTATGGCAAACGATTGTGAATTCTAAGTTCAAGTCACTTAGATTGTCTCAATTCCCTCGATCACATATGTTCTCATGGTAATTTATGGGTTTTAAACCATTACGATTAATTGCCTTTTGAATCCAATTAGTATATTTCTATCTAATTAGTATTCAAATCCTATCACTGGTGGTGAATATGAAGAATTGTAATCAACTCATTTCTACAAACACCCAATGTGCCTCAAGCACTACCAAAAAACGGGATTTGAACAATCAGCCTTTTTACCCCCTTTGGCATCGGGTATTTGAGTAGTCCTCAACATGTGTTAGTGATATACGATGCTAAAGATTTCGAATAATTTAAAACGGCTTTCCCTCAATTGGTGCTAATGACCTGATTATTCACACTGGCGTCTTTTCGGATCGATTTCTGAATGAACTTCTAATGCGTTCAGACCCTTTGTGTATAGAACAACAAGTGCATGATTGTACTTCATTAGAGATGACACCTAGCTAACAGGGTAAAATAGCGTGAATGAGCAGTGATGATAATGAGGTTTTACATATATAGTTTTGAGGTTACAATAACGAAGTTTTACATATATAGTTTGATAATTTATTAAATTATTAATTTGAAAAAATGTAACTACAATGAAAGAAATATTTTTAAAATGTTATAAGATGAAAAAATTTAAATGTATAAATTTATTTATTTAAATGTTAAAAATATATTACAGAAATTTAGTTGAAATTTTCATTATTATTTTCAAAATTTATAGATGATTTTTCACCTAACATTTACATTGTTGGTTGATACAACTTATTATGTAATTTTTTGTTTGAAAATGTAAAAAACTATAAAATAGATAATGAAATTTTCAACTTTATAATAGTACATATTGTTGAATGAATTTCTTCTACTTTATTATATACTCTCCTCGTTTTACCTATTAATATATATTCACGTCCTCCCAAATTCCATTTTAATAAATATCTGAAAAAGGTATATATATATATATATATATATATATATACAGATTTAAATGACTTATATATTGAGATCATATAGGTTCATTGTGTACTGAATGCATTGCTTGTTCCTAGCTACCATATATATAATAGAAACAATATATTTGTTGTTACTTTTATGGCATAGTTAGTGTGAATGGGCAATCTCTATTAAGAAAAAAAATCTGCCTTTGAAGCATGAGGACTAGTCAGTTAGTGTGCCAACGCTCAATTTTTGTGCGAAAGTTGATTTTTCTGTTCTCTTAAAACTATCCAAAACCTATTTATTTTTGAGGAAGTTTGAGAATTTTTTTCACATGTCCGGAATTAAAAGAAAAGTGTAATTTATATTTAATTTCTTTTTAGATAATTTCAATAAAAGGTGCAATATCTATTATCTGAACGTGCAATGTTTTGAAATTAGATGTGCAATGGTTTTCTATTAATCGAGCAACGTACACGACCTATATATATGCAAGAGTAAATGTGCAATATAGGAATTAAAAAAACATGTTCATAGCATTATAAATTTTGAAATGAGATGTGCAATGTACCAACATTAAACATGCAACGTATTTGGGATAGATGTGCAATTGTGTATCAGTAAATGTGCAAAGTTCATATATAAAAAAATATATTTATTCTTTACAACTAACTAAATAATTAAAATAACCATTTTTGTATTTCCAATATGGATAATTTTTTTTGGGAGTAAAAATATGTATTCTTATAATTATAAGTTCTGAAATGAGATGTGCAATGCACCAACATCAAAAGTACAACATATTAGGGATAGATATTTGCAGTTGTGTATCAGTAAATGTGCAATGTTCACATATAAAAAATAATTTTTATTCCTTACAACTAAATAAATAAATAAAATTATCATATTCACATTTTGTTTGTTTACCTGCAGATTTCTTTTTGTTTTGCGGTATGTTAACTTGATTAGCAGGTTACCACTAATTAATGGATTATACTATACATAGTAGTTAAATAATGTGTCAAAATTCTATTGGCTTAAGATTTGAAGAACCATTCCCCTAAAATAAAGAGAGGGACTGTAGAAATTTTCCATCATCATATAGCAAAACGTATAGGTTACAATGTTTCATAAGCTTTTTAGTGTAAAATACACAAATTCTTTATCTTTCAATTAGTACATCAACAAGATCATCAAATTAATGATACATTTGTACATTAAGCATGCTATTTGTTTTCATCATTTCAACAACTACAAGCTTTGTCTAGGCTTCACAAATCTTACGGATATTATTTTGGCTCTTGCAGGTACAGTGTTGGGTATGTTGTTTCTCATGGCTGCAATTTTCACATTGTACAAAACGATAAAGAAGTGGCAAAAGAAAAAGCGAAAAGAGAAGTTTTTCAAACGAAATGGAGGTCTTCTGTTAGAGAGGCAGTTATCAGGTGATGAGGAACTAGTTAAGAAAACAAATATTTTCACCGCAAAGGAATTGAATAAAGCGAGCGATGGATTCAATCCAAATCGAGTTCTTGGTGAAGGTGGTCAAGGTACAGTTTATAAGGGAATGCTAACTGATGGAAGAATTGTAGCGATCAAGAAATCGAAGAGGGTTGATAAAGACCAACTGGAACAATTCATAAATGAGGTGATTATTCTTTCCCAAGTCATTCATAGGAATGTGGTAAATCTGCTAGGGTGTTGTCTAGAGACAGAAGTGCCTCTTCTCGTTTATGAATTTATTCCTAATGGCACTTTGTTCAGCCTTATTCACAGTGATAATGAGCAAGAATTCCCCCTCACATGGAGCACTAGATTAAGAATAGCACAGGAGGTCGCAAGTGCTTTGGCATATCTCCACTCATCAATTTCAACTCCCATCTTCCACAAAGATATCAAGTCTAGTAATATTCTTATGGACGAAAAACATAGAGCTAAAGTGTCAGATTTTGGTACATCGAGCTCTGTTGCAATTGACAAGACTCACTTAACTACTCGTGTGCAAGGAACTTTTGGTTACATAGATCCTGAATTTTTCCAGACCAGCCAATTCACGGATAAAAGTGATGTTTACAGTTTTATTTTTCCAGACCAGCCAATTCACGGATAAAAGTGATGTTTACAGTTTTGGTATTGTTCTTATTGAACTCTTGACCGAAGAAAGCCAATTTCAACAAGAAGAGGAGATGCTAGTGATTTAGGTCTAGTAAGAATGTTTCTGGAAAGAATGGAGGAGAGTTCTCTTATGACCGTTCTTGATCCTCATATCATTGATGAGAACACTAAAGATGAGGTTATTGCTGTTGCTAAACTTGGGGCACGATGTGTGAATTTGAATGGGAGAAAAAGGCCGTCTCTGAAAGAAGTAGCCACGGGATTGGAAAACATTAGAACGTCGAAACTGGATTCATGAGTTGAAGAAAAATACTCTCCAATTAGTGATATGTTTACGTCTAGCACTCAAAGTATGCAGTCCGAATCACATACATTCCTATAGTCTGACACTAAAAGATTCATCCTTAGTTGTACAAGAATTATAGCTTTCCTCTTCTTTTGTAATTCTTGGAGTTTTAGGATGCTTAGAGGGCACCAGCTTATTATGTTACAATGTCACAATGAAGCATATCTTTCCCTCTTGGTATTGCATATGGAGTTTCTTTCGTTCCAAATTAAATTTATGCTTATCACTAAACTATTTAAATAGTATATTTTGTACTCTATCCGTTACATTAGAAAAGTTTACTTTGACCAAAATATATAACTTATTATGAGTATCAAGGTACAACATTTAAAGTAGTTCATTTGACATAATTTATTTCATTTATATTCTTAGTTATTAAGTATGTGTTAATTGTGAACCACACAAGATTATATTAGTAAAAGTATGAGTAAAAAATTTGAAAGTGAACTATTCTATCAGAACAAAAATAATTTTCAAAATGGATTCTTCTAATTGGAGTAACATTTAATCTTTTATTATAACAATTTTATCAGACGACTACTCAAAATATTCATTTTTGGCCATTCTCTACAAAATTTGACAATCGGATTAAATGAATGGTTTTAAGTTGAATATGCAGTTTCCACATATCCAACAATTGGAATTCATCAAAGGACCAAAAGTGAATAATTTGAATAATTGAGTGGTTAAAGCATAAAAAAGAAAAAGAAAAAAAAATTGAAGTCCCAGAAGTCAGTCCAGATATTTTGCTCTAAAATCTGCATGTGCTCCTCAAATATCTCTCAATTTGATCTCAAAATTCAATTTCTTTTTTCTTGTTCAAAAAGTTTGAATTTTGTTTCCAAATCTTACATTTCTTTTTTAATTAAATGAATCCTTGAAGTTAGAATCTCAACTCAATTAATTGGTACATGTTCTTAAAAGTATTTTAATTAGTTAATGAACCAAGTCTTCCAAATGGTGGTTAACCCATATTCCGGTCAATTTGAAGCAGCGCACCGGTAACAAATTTTGTATGCGAGTCTTCTTTTACTATCCTTGAGGGAACAAAAACTTATACTGATTATTGTTTTTTCTTTTAGACAAATGATTAGAAGGATTTTATTTTTTTTTTGTATAAAAAAAAAGATTTTTTTATTCTAAAATTACAAAAATAAAAGAACTTTTCACGAACTTACTGATTTAGTCAAAGTGAAGCTGTCACCTTCACTTCTTTTTCTTTTTTTGAAAATTTGGTCTATTGATCATTTTGTACATAAAGCGATGTTGGCAACTTCACTTGCTTTGAAAATTGGTCGAACAGTAATTTTAAACAGAAACCGAAGTTGCCACCTTCACTTTTCTGAAAATTGGCAGAACGGTCATTTTGTAAAGAAAGTGAAATTGTCCGTTTCACTTTCTTTGTGAATTTTCATGATACAGAAAATGATGATGTTATCTTCGCTTTCAATGTAAATTCACACCACTGTAACCTTTGCTTTTTGTATAAATAAAATCTCAAATTAGAAATAAGCGAAGATGTTACCTACGTTTTGTGTAAATTTCCCTCAACACCATTTTGTGACATTCGCTTGTTGTACGAATTAAAAATTGAAATAAGAATGAAAATAAATGAGAATATTTAGAGAAATTTTATGAAAAGTATTTGATGCCTATTGCTTATAATTCTGTTCAAATTATTCAGATTTAAAAAAATATATATATTTTCTCTTTACAAAGAAAAAGTGAAGCTGTCAACTTCGCTTTCTATACAAAATGACTGCTCGGCCAATTTCCAAACAAAGTGAAGGTGGCAGCTTGACTTTCTGTACAATATGACCGCTTGGCCAATTTTCAAAGAAAGTGAATCTTGCAACTTCGTTCTATACAAAATAACAACTCGACCAATTTTCACAGTAAGTGAAGGTAGCAGCTTCATTTTCCCTAAATCTGGAAATTCTTGAAAAGTGCCTAATTTATCATAACTGAAAGTGGAGTGCTGCACCACTGATTGGTGAAAAATGTGTATATCTTTCCACCCCAAATTATTTGTGTTATTGTTGCTTGTTACATGAATTTTTATTTAATTGAGAACTAATTTGTGAAGTTTATATTGTAGATACTAAAACAAAGAAATGAGAAAAAGATAGACAAAATAAGAATAAATAAGAGAGTTTTTAGGCTAGAAGACAAATGCTGAAAATTGCATATCAAGCCCTTAATGATAAGCTTTTTATTCCTTAGTCCTTAATTCCTTCCTCCTCATGAAAGGATGCTTGTGCTGAATTTTTAAGATGCTCTGCGCGAGTTGTAGTTTAAGGGTCTGTTTGATAAAAATTAATGCTTATGTCTGAATGCTGAAACCATAATACTGAATTGATTAAATACTTAACATCTTAATGTTGAAATATATTTTTCGTACCTCCGAACAGAATGTTTAATCACTCGATTTTGTTTGATAAATATGTTGATCTTAATGCTGAAAAATTAAAAATGTACTATTTTACCCTTACGTTAGAATTTTTTTGCATTTATATACACAAAATATCAAATTGTATAATAAAGCATAAATTATGATTAATGAAAAACATAAGAAAACAAAATAAGATAAAACACATTCAATTGAATGATTAAAATACAAAATAAAATCACAATTTATTAAAATTCCTAAAAATAAAAAACAAATCCATTGTTGTGTTCTAAAAGAAATTAAATTTTTTTCAATAAAAATACACTACTACAGAATGGAGTTTTAACGGTGGAAAAGACGAAACTGCCATTAAAAAAGAAATATGGGCTTTCTACGGCGGTTTACATGTAAACTGCCGTAGAAAAACATTATCTACAGCGGTTTCAACTAACCACCGTAGTAACTAACTTTCTACGGCGGTTAATTAAAAACCGCCATAGAAAGGGACTTTCTACGGCCGTTGTAAGCAAACCGCCATAGAAAGTTTGTAAGCAAACCGCCATAGAAAGTAGGGACATTCTATGGTGGTTTGCTTACAACCGCCGTAGAAAGTCACTTTCTATTACTTTCTATGGCGGTTTGCTTACAACGGCCGTAGAAAGTCCCTTTCTACGGCGGTTTTTAATTAACCACCGTAAAAAGCCATTATCTACGGCGGTTTTCAAATAAACTGCCGTAGAATTGACGTATTTAACCCTAAATAACAGCGTGCATCTCCATAAACCCTAAACCCTTCACTGTTTATGTAACAAGGAGTTATGGTAAAATTTACAAGGGAAGCTCTATCGAAATTGATGTAAAACTGAGTTTGCAATTATTTGAAATTGCATAAAGCTTCACTATTTATGTTAATGTGATAGGGAGGTTTAAAGTTGTTTAAAACTACAATGTTTTTGTTTTGATTTTACAGTTAACCCTTGATAAATTAATTTTCTAAGCATTGGAAAAAAGATATTCATTTAGCTATGTTAGTTATTGACCGCTAAATGAATAAATAATTCGTTTATCGATTAATAAATATTTATTATTTTAGAGAGATTCTTCAATATAGTTTCTATTAATGCGCATTTCGTACCCACGTCAACATCTTTCTATTTTTTCGACTCTTAACTAGCCTGCATGTATATGAGATATACAGAAACGATCGAAAATTAATTAAGACTATACATGGATACGACATTGAGTAATACTTGTAACCAATTGTAAAGAGTATTAATTAATTGCTGCTATGAATGATTTATCTTAACATAATTGAAATTCTTGATTGACTTTAATTATTTAACTAGAGATAATTAAGTACACAGAAATTCAATAGTACAAAACCCACCGTTAATTCAATGAAAATTCTTACTTTTTAAGTGTTCCTATAATTATTGTGTATCAGTCATTGAAATTTTTTTGCGACCCCAAAATAATTGATTGGTTAAATGAAAATTTGAAATTTATTAATTAATTTTTTTTTCATCGGTATAAAGGCTGTATCTTGTATATAATTAATAAATATAATGTTTTTTACTATAAAAATTGATCAATATTAAATTGCATATTAAATATTAAAGGGGAGAAAAAATTGTGGGGTTATTTTAAGAAAAAAGAAAACCTTAGTAATGGACACTTTCTACTGCGGTTTCACAAAACCCGCTGTAGGAAAGCCACTTTCTACGGCGGTTTATGTTAAACCACCTTAGAAAAATGAGGCAAAAAATGGAATTCCCGCGCGCGAGTTGATTACTTTAGCCCGTTCGCCCAAGTCGAAAACGCAGAAAATTTTTAAATATAATCAAGCTTATTACTTTATCGAAGCTTAAATGTACTTTATCGAAAATTATTAGTTTTGAGGTTTTCCTATAATTATTATGTAACAGTACATGACAAATTTGCGGTGGAATGGTTCACGGGAAAATTTGAAATTTCATTATTTAATGTTTATAATAATAAAATGCTAGATTTTGTACATAATTAATAAATATAATGTAAATTGGATATTTAATATTATATTTACAAAATTGTGGGGTTAATTTAAAAAAAGAAAAACAAAAATAGAAATTAATAGGAACAGAGGCTCGCGCGGGAATTGGCACCCTTTTTTCCCCATTTTCTATGGCGGTTCAAAAAAAACCGCCGTAGAAACACCTTTCTATGGCAGTTTCAATTTAAACCACCGTAGAAAGGTGTTTTCTACGGCGGTTTTTTTTGACCCGCCGTAGAAAACGGGTCGAGCCAGCTCATAAATTCAAATTAGGAATTTGAATTTACAAGCTTTCTTTGCCTTCCCCTGTTTCCCTCTCCTCTATCCCAACCCATTTTCTTCGCACGGGAACAGTCGCCGGCGCCATCCGCAGACTGCCAACCGTCCCCTTCTCTTCCCCGCAGCTGTTCGGCGTTGGCTGCTCGCCCCGAAGTCACCCAGCTCCGGCTTTAGCTTCATCAGAACCCGGCGACCATTTCATCTATTTTCCCCAACAAGAATTTCGGTTATAGGGTCCCTTGGTTGTAGGATTGAAATCCTAAATAAGGTTTAGCCGAAAACTTGGAGTTCATTTAAGCTTTTGAAATTTTACCTTTCTTTTTTTACTTGTGATTAGCCTAGGGTTTTTTGTCAATGTTGCATTCGGGTTTGTTGATAATGATGAATGCTTGGATTGTTTTGGGTTTGATCGATTGGTGGTTTAATTGGTTTGGTTGTTGAATTCAGGTTTGGTTTTCATCGAATGGTTATTGAGTTCGTGTTTGGTTTTGGGTTTAGGGGTGTTGAATTCGGTTTTACTTTATTAATTTGAGAACCTTGGTGTTTGAATTCGGTTTTGCTTGATTAATTTGAGAACCTTTGTGTTGGATTTTGGTTTTGCTTGATTAATTTGAGAACCTTTGTGTTTGAAGTCGGGATTGCTTGATTAATTTGAGAACCTTGGTGTTTGAAGTCGGGATTTGATCGATTTCGTGTTCCTCCTTTAGTGATAATGAGTGAAATGCTTGGTGGTTCAGTTGAAGTTGTGAAATGTAACTTGCATTTTAAATTTAACCTTTCTTAGGCTCTATTTTTCTGTCTCCTTTGGTTTAATTTCTTCAATGGTACTTATCTTTTGAAATTAAAGCTATCTTTGCATCATTTTTCGGCATATTTATTGCGAACGTACAAAGTATCTTTTGTGTGTCGCTTTTCTTGTTTTAGGCAAATAGAGTGTAAAATGAGTGAACTTCTCCTTAAAGCTTTTACATTTCTTACTCTATTTTGTTTTCATCCTTTAGTAAAATGAGTGAAATGCTTGTTGTCATGAGTTGAAGTTGGGAAATGTAAATTGCCTTTTAAGTTTAACATTTCTTAGGCTCTTTTTTTGTGTCTCCTTTGGTTTAATTTCTTCAATGGCATTTATCTTTTCAAAGTAAAGCTTTCTTTGCCTCATTGTCCGGTATCGTTATTGCAAACGCACAAAGTATCTTTTGTGTATCGCTTTTCTTGTATTAGGGAAGGAGAGTGTAAAATGAGTGAACTTCTCCTTAAACCTTTAACCTTTCTTACTCTATTTTGTGTTCATCCTTTAGTGATAATGAGCGAAATGATTGATATCATGACTTGAAGTTGTGAAATGTCAATTGCTTTTTCAATTTTTACCCTTTCTTAGTCCACTTTTTGTGCCTCCTCTGGTTCAAAGTGGGTAATGGCACTTGTTTATTGAAAATAAAAACTTTCTTTGCCTCGCTTTCCCTTATCTTTTTTAGAAAAGTTTCTAGTATGCTTTGTGTGTCGCTTTTCATGAAAATGATCATTTTTTTATACTTGGAGAGTGTGAAATGTCAATTCTTAAACCTTGTACCTTTCTTAGTCTATTTTGTTTTCCTCCTTTAGTGATAATGAGTGAAATGCTTGTGGGTTGAGTTGAAGTTGTGAAATGTAACTTGCCTTTTAAATTTAACCTTTCTTAGGCTCCTTTTTTGTATCTCCTTTGGTTTAATTTCTTCAATGGCACTTATCTTTTGAAATTAAAGCTATCTTTGCATCATTTTCCGGCATCTTTATTGCAAACATACAAAGTATCTTTTGTGTGTCGCTTTTCTTGTTTTAGGCAAGGAGAGTGTAAAATGAGTGAACTTCTCCTTAAAGCTTTTGCCTATCTTACTCTATTTTATTTTCATCCTTTAGTAAAATGAGTGAAATGCTTGTTCTCATGAGTTGAATTGTATGATCTTCTAACTCGCATAATAATATTCCATAGCATAAAAAACAAAAGTCTATCTGGGAGTGTGGCTACTATGTCATGCATTACATGTATCACATCGCAATGAAATCCGAGACATTGGCACTCGAAAAGGTATTTGATTTTGATTTCACATAACTTATTTGATTGTATTTCATTTTGCTACTCAATTACATTTGAATTTATACTCTATTGCAGTACTTCAAGATCGACCGTACTCCAGTAAGCACTGTGGATATAGATGCTATTAGAAAAATATGCGTTAGTTATATTGTGGAGCATTAGCCGTATTTGATGGTTGTTTTGATAGTAATGAAACTTGTTGATATTATAGTTGTATGAATTTTTTTGGATATGCCCCTGTAATATAATAGCGATTTCTACTTCTATCTTGGCGTTATTTTGTATATTAATTTTAAACTTTTAGAAGCAAGTTTTGCTTTAAACCAGAGAAATTCCTCACTTTCTACCGTGGTTTGAGTGCGAATGTCTTGTACTTTCAAGGGTGGTTTAGTTAGAAACCACCGTAGAAAGTTGGACTTTTTACGGCGGTTCCGAAATATATCGCCGTAGAAAGATGGACTTTCTAAGGCGGTTCTTCCCAACCGCCGTAGAAAGTTGGACTTTCTACAGTGGTTCTTCCCAACCGCCGTAGAAAGTCCATCTTTCTACGGCGGTTATTCCCAACCGCCATAGAAAGTCCATCTTTCCACGGCCGTAGAAAGTCCGTAAACTTTCTACGGCTGCCGGAGAGATGGCGGTTCAAAATGGAAGAAAACTGCCGTTAAATGTGCTTAAAAGCCGCCATTGAAAGCCCTTTTTGTAGTAGTGATAGTATATAATTAATAAAATTAAATAAGTAATATAAAACATATAGTACGAATGAGATTTATAAAAATATGTAAATGATGTAACTTATTAAATAAAATTTTAATACCAAAATATAATAATAAAAAATAAATCAACTTTTATTTGACAAATATTATGATAAAAAGGCTTAAAATACGTGTATACTAATAAATAAAAAATAATAATAATTTATTCAAAAATAAATATTTATATTGAAATCAATATGAATAAAACAAAAGGGGTAGTTTAAAAAAAATTGTTACACGGACCATTAAGAGATAAGCAATGAGCCGACTTTTTTCGCTTAAATTTTTCTGAAGGAAATAATAAGTGCTTAAACAATTAAGAGGTTTGAATTTTTGTTATCAAACACACTAAAAATCCTTATCTCTTAATCCAATAATTTTAAGCATTAAGTGGTGTTATCAAACAGGCCCTGAGTCTTTAGTTTAGTCTCTTTGTAGTTTTGTAGTGTAGGTTTCAAATCAGTTGAAGATTATTTTCAATTTTTGGAGGAAAAGTTGCACCTTCACTTTGAGATTTGCTCTCTCTCGATAGAAGACTCCTTCGTTTTGCGATTGAGGTAAAATTGGCAGTTCGTGTCGTGTCCGGTTTATCGGGTTCGGGTTGGCGGATTCCATTGTCAGTACCCCTCAACCCTAAACTTACTGTTTAATTACTTGTGTTATTCGTGTCGAGTCATTTAATCTACGAATATTTCAGAGTTGTGTCGTATTTTTGTGTTGTAGTATCAGGGGAAGATGTAGTCCACCCCCAATTCATCTAATTTCTTTTAATAGAACTAGGTTAAATGGGCTGGCCCAACTCCAGCCCACCATTTTTCGAAATAGGGTGAACTTATAGTTTGTTTGATATACCGTTAAATTATTAATGGTGTGAACTCTTTCTTTCTCTTTTTTTTGGTACCCTCTTATTATTTTTTTTTCCCAAAAATACTTTTTTTTTCCCAAAAATAATAAGTGGTTTTTATTAGCTTTATCAGTTGTCCTATTTCATTGATTCCTGAAAGACACTCTTCAAAGAAATTAAAAGGATATACATATACAAGTAGTGATGATATATCTCCTTCCAGTACTGACCTATATCCAGTGTCTCATAGGAACAAATGTTGTTCACAACTGCGGCTGGGAGATGAAGGTCATCAAAGAGTAATGGTTTATTTGTTAAAGGGAAAAACATCAATAATAGTCCACAATCTTTGCACATGTATCAAATGTAGTCCAAATCTTTAGAAGTATCAAATGTAGTTCACAATGTATCACTTTTGTATCAATTTTAGTCCAATTGATGGAAATTAGGGCAAATTAACGGTCAACTTAGTTGACCGTCAATCAAAGAAGAAAAAGATTTCCAGGAAATCTTTTCCTTTAGAATTTTTTTTTTCCTTTTTCTGAAGAAAAAGAAATCTTTTTCTTTAGAAATTTGTTTTTTCCTTTTTCTGGAAATCTTTTTCTTTAGAAATTTTTTTTTCTATTTTCTGAAGGAAAAGATTTTCAGAAAATCGTTTTCTTTAAAATTTTTTTGTTTCTAAAGAAAAAGATTTCTCAATACAAACTCTCTTTCTATGAGATAGATAAAATCAAGCTCATCTTTCCTTCAACTTCCCAGAGGATACCATTCTCAATCTCCTTGTATGGAAACGAGTCCGAGAGAAGCTCATCACCTATATAAATGTTCAAATAAGTCAATCAGCACCATTAAATTTGAATCTAAGAATTCACATACAAATAATCTAGTAAAACCCTAATAGAGATAAGGAAGAAGTTACATATAAAGCATTCAATACAAATAAATTTCTAAAGAAATCTTTTTCTTCAGAAACCAAAAAAAAAATTTCTAAGGAAAAATATTTTCTGAAAATCGTTTTCTTCAGAAAACAAAAAAAAAATTTCTAAAGAGAACGATTTTCTGAAAATCTTTTTCTTCGGAAAACGGAAAAAAAAAATTCTAAAGAAAAAGATTTTCTGAAAATCTTTTTCTTCTTTGACTTACGGTCAACTAAGTTGACCGTTAATTTGCCCTCTGAAAATCTTTTTCTTCTTTGACTGATGGTCAACTAAGTTGACCGTTAATTTGCCCTAATTTCCGTTAATTGGACTAAAATTGATACAAAAGTGATACATTGTAGACTATATTTGATACTTACTAAAGATTTGGACTACATTTGATACATATGCAAAGATTGTGGACTATTATTGATGTTTTTCCTTTGTTAAAGTGTTTTGTGGGAAGGAATCAATTTGTAATAAGATCCCTTTAATTTTAATTGGTATAGGCTCAAATCCTATGTTACACCCTATCAATTATATGACCGTGTGCTTAAGAGTTGGTTTCGTAGTTTTATCGAATCACATGCATGGTCCATTTTGAATGTTTTATCAAACTTCCAAGGGAGTAAGTTAATGTAATTCACCGTTACAAAGTTTATAATTTTTAATTAATTTGGGTACTTATGTCTTTTATTAATGTGACTTAATTCATTAGTTATCAGGTACAAAAATTCATATTCGGCATTATATATACTTCTTCCATTTCATTAAAAAAGTCTAACTTCCAAAATGTAGAATATTTTATGGATTACAAGGTACACTATCTAAAATAAGTAATTTGGAACTACTTTTTTTCACTAACGTTCTTACTTTTTATAGGTGGGTACATAATTATATTAATAATGGTATAAGAAGTAAAAAAAAAAAAAACAAACGATACTTATAATCTTTATAATTAATATCTATATATTGTTTTAGCTATAGATAATACTTTTATTTTTTTTAGAAACAGACAATACATCGGCCACTAAACTCGATACATAAAAGGTTATAATTGATACATAATACCCCATAGGCTATATGTGATATTTTTTTTCTTTTTTTAAAAAAAATAGACAATACTATTTTAGCATGCCATACTTTCTAAAACAAGTCATATTTCAACCCTTATAATCTATACTTACTTTTTCAGTACTTTTTCCACTACATGGGGAAAAAAAATATTTGTAGAAACAAACATTACATCAACAACTAAGTTTGATATATAAAAAATTATATGCGATACATAATACATCAGGGGAAATAGAAAATACTTTTTCAATCTTTTTTTTAATTTTAAACTGACATGCATTACATAAGCAGTTTACACAAGATATTTTTAAGATTAAATAAGATATTTTTTCTTCAAAAAAAATATCCCATGTTCCAAAAAGAAGCAAAAGCTTATGCCAGACGGTACGACCAGTCAGAGGCAAATTTTTGCTATCAATAAAATGGTCCCTCACATGATAATAAGTTAAACTTGATATTTTGTCTTCCAAAATAATAAGTAAAAGCTTGCGCCAGACGGTATGACCTTTGGGACGCAAAATGTTTGCTATCAATGAAATGGTCCCTCACATGTATGACAAATACTTTTCACGTGCTATGGACGTAATTATTGATAAGGTCAAAATTGGAATGGCTCGATCTCTCCTTCTCTTTAGAATAGGAGGCTCATTTTGTTTGTTTTCCATTGAAAGAAGGATTGGAAATTTGGAGTGGGATATGGGTTATATTAATATATATTGAAAAAAATTGTAACAAATTTTATTTATAAATAGATAAATATATATTTCCATCATATTGCATTACTAATTCCTCATGGTCAATTATTCATTGACTCAACGGTTCCATAAAAAGACTATAGTATATCCCATATATATTTAAATCAGTTGGCGGTCTAGCTTTCTTTGGTTTTTTTAGCGGTCTTGCTTTTTCCAAGACTAGTTGTTTGGTAGTATTCCAACACATTCTTCTTCTAGAAGTGATTTTGTTTTGACTGTTTGTTTTTACGATTAAAAATGTGAAAGACATTCCTTGATAGACTTCCATTTTTTCTTAATTACACAATTGACTATAAACGAAAAATTATATTAATGTGAACGAGATTCCTTGATAGACTTCCATTTTTTCTTAATTGCACAATTGACTAAACGGCAAATTATATTAATTTCACTCTTTGAGTTTTTCCCTAAATTATAATTCAGTTAGCTTTGAAAATTTATAAAATTATATTTTAATGCCTATAAGTCATAGAGACCGAAATGTTCTCTTTAAATTAGAAATAGGGTTGTAAACTTTACACCGAATTTGCATTTGATCCCTGATTACAATTTACCTTAAAGCACCATTTTGGTCCACGTAGACTGACCCAAATGTTATTAACTTAAACTTTAGGATAAATAAAAATAAAAAAAACTTAAACTTTAGGTATCAAGTTTTAATTTATGGCAAACCTCATGGACCAAGATATAATTTGGGCTTGACACAAAAATTGGTGCGAAGACTTGAACGATTCCGTGACCAAAACAAATATCCATGACTTGCAATTGCGTCAGAAGAATATTCTCCATTTAGTCATGGAAATCACTTTATCGGTCTTCCCCTTTGGCAAGTTATAGTTTCTTTGGTCTTCTAACTTAAATTTTTTTTAAAATTTTTTCTGTTAAATAGTTTGACATTATTCTAATTAATTAAATTTGACAATATCTAAGTTATTTTTAATTAACACGTGAGATTGATAAACATTGAAAACAATAAAAACAGGAAAGGTTAAATAAGTTTGCGCTTCCCTAAACTTGGCGTTGTAAAACATTACACATATAGTTAGACTTATAGCTTAGATTTCTTCAAATTTTGTGTTTGGCCCCCAAAAAAGATAATATCCTAAGTTAAGGGACCAATAAAGTGGGTTAAACAATAAAAACTTATATCAGATGATTTGAAGAGACACGTATTGAGTTTAACATCTAATGTATCGCGATTATGTTCTCAAAATTTGTGAATTGAGTTTAACATATGTTGTATTGCATATTAAGTGTAACCTTTATTGATGTATTCAGAGTAGCTACTAATGTATCACGATTACGAGTGTATTAGTTGTAATATTGCGCATCAAATTTAGCCTCAGATGTATCGTGTATTGAGTTTAACCTGTGATTTATCGAGTTTATGTGTTGATGTATCACGATTATAAGTTTGGCTATTGAAGTGTTCGTTACTGAGTATAGCCCTTAATGTACCGTGGCTATCTTATAACGCAAGTATTGCCTACACTGAGCGTATTGAATTTAGTTTATTATATATCGCATATATATAATAAAACACGTGTATCACTTGTGGTGAAGAAAACTTTTATTGATGAACCTTCCTCAGGGATTTGTAATTTTTTACTAATCTGGGAACTCCCCTTTCAGTTGTGTTCATCACACCAGCCTTTCAGCTGGCCGGTAAACTCTGCTATCAAGATATGAGCAGCTAGTTTATCTTTACACCCATGGGTGGTCCTATAGGCTGTTGCTGTAAAATTGTCATTATGTTGTATTCAGACTGGCCATCTATATTTCATTCATAAATATTATTTGCATTGTATTATTTTAGAGGATATTAGGTTTTTCCTCTAAAACTCTCTTACTATTTGCTGAAAATTACAAATGTTGTCTTTAAATTTGCCAAATTTTCTTCTTTCAGCAACAATAAAGAAAAATGGCCGTGAAATTTGTATCAACGTTTACATTCTGAGGGAAAATTAGTGAAGAAAAAGAAACTAGGAATCCTTTCAAAATTAAGGTATAACAAAAATAAACAAACAAACTCAAAAACTTTATTACCCAAGAGAGTTTTAGAAGAAAAACCTAATATCCTTGCAAGTCATGGATATTTGTTTTGGTCACGGAAACGTTCTAGTCTTCGCACCAATTTTTGTGTCAAGCCCAAATTATATCTTGGTCCATGAGGTTTGCCATAAATTAAAACTTGATACCTAAAGTTTAAGTTTTTTAATTTTTATTTATCCTAAAGTTTAAGTTAATAACATTTGGGTCAGTCTACGTGGACCAAAATGGTGCTTTAAGGTAAATTGTAATCAGGGATCAAATGCAAATTCGGTGTAAAGTTTACAACCCTATTTCTAATTTAAAGAGAACATTTCGGTCTCTATGACTTATAGGCATTAAAATATAATTTTATAAATTTTCAAAGCTAACTGAATTATAATTTAGGGAAAAACTCAAAGAGTGAAATTAATATAATTTGCCGTTTAGTCAATTGTGCAATTAAGAAAAAATGGAAGTCTATCAAGGAATCTCGTTCACATTAATATAATTTTTCGTTTATAGTCAATTGTGTAATTAAGAAAAAATGGAAGTCTATCAAGGAATGTCTTTCACATTAATATAATTTTTCGTTTATAGTCAATTGTGTAATTAAGAAAAAATGGAAGTCTATCAAGGAATGTCTTTCACATTTTTAATCGTAAAAACAAACAGTCAAAACAAAATCACTTCTAGAAGAAGAATGTGTTGGAATACTACCAAACAACTAGTCTTGGAAAAAGCAAGACCGCTAAAAAAACCAAAGAAAGCTAGACCGCCAACTGATTTAAATATATATGGGATATACTATAGTCTTTTTATGAAACCGTTGAGTCAATGAATAATGGACCATGAGGAATTAGTAATGCAATATGATGGAAATATATATTTATCTATTTATAAATAAAATTTGTTACAATTTTTTTCAATATATATTAATATAACCCATATCCCACTCCAAATTTCCAATCCTTCTTTCAATGGAAAACAAACAAAATGAGCCTCCTATTCTAAAGAGAAGGAGAGATCGAGCCATTCCAATTTTGACCTTATCAATAATTACGTCCATAGCACGTGAATAGTATTTGTCATACAGGTGAGGGACCATTTCATTGATAGCAAACATTTTGCATCCCAAAGGTCATACCGTCTGGCGCAAGCTTTTACTTATTATTTTGGAAGACAAAATATCAAGTTTAACTTATTATCATGTGAGGGACCATTTTATTGATAGCAAAAATTTGCCTCTGACTGGTTGTACCGTCTGGCATAAGCTTTTGCTTCTTTTTTGGAACATGGGATATTTTTTTTTGAAGAAAAAATATCTTATTTAATCTTAAAAATATCTTGTGTAAACTGCTTATGTAATGCATGTCAGTTTAAAATTTAAAAAAAAGATTGAAAAAGTATTTTCTATTTCCTCTGATGTATTATGTATCGCATATAATTTTTTATATATCAAACTTAGTTGTTGATGTAATGTTTGTTTCTACAAATATTTTTTTTCCCCATGTAGTGGAAAAAGTACTGAAAAAGTAAGTATAGATTATAAGGGTTGAAATATGACTTGTTTTAGAAAGTATGGCATGCTAAAATAGTATTGTCTATTTTTTTAAAAAAAAGAAAAAAAATATCACATATAGCCTATGGGGTATTATGTATCAATTATAACCTTTTATGTATCGAGTTTAGTGGCCGATGTATTGTCTGTTTCTAAAAAAAATAAAAGTGTTAGCTATAGCTAAAACAATATATAGATATTAATTATAAAGATTATAAGTATCGTTTGTTTTTTTTTTTTTTTACTTCTCATACCATTATTAATATAATTATGTACCCACCTATAAAAAGTAAGAACGTTAGTGAAAAAAAGTAGTTCCAAATTACTTATTTTAGATAGTGTACCTTGTAATCCATAAAATATTCTACATTTTGGAAGTTAGACTTTTTTAATGAAATGGAAGAAGTATATATAATGCCGAATATGAATTTTTGTACCTGTAACTAATGAATTAAGTCACATTAATAAAAGACATAAGTACCCAAATTAATTAAAATTATAAACTTTGTAACGGTGAATTACATTAACTTACTCCCTTGGAAGTTTGATAAAACATTCAAAATGGACCATGCATGTGATTCGATAAAACTACGAAACCAACTCTTAAGCACACGGTCATATAATTGATAGGGTGTAACATAGGATTTGAGCCTATACCAATTAAAATTAAAGGGATCTTATTACAAATTGATTCCTTCCCACAAAACACTTTAACAAAGGAAAAACATCAATAATAGTCTACAATCTTTGCATATGTATCAAATGTAGTCCAAATCTTTAGTAAGTATCAAATATAGTCTACAATGTATCACTTTTGTATCAATTTTAGTCCAATTGACGGAAATTAGGGCAAATTAACGGTCAACTTAGTTGACCATCAGTCAAAAAAGAAAAAGATTTTCAGAGGGCAAATTAACGGTCAACTAAGTTGACCGTAAGTCAAAGAAGAAAAAGATTTTCAGAAAATCTTTTTCTTTAGAAATTTTTTTTTCCCGTTTTCTGAAGAAAAAGATTTTCAGAAAATCGTTCTCTTTAGAAATTTTTTTTTTGTTTTCTGAAGAAAATGATTTTCAGAAAATATTTTTCCTTAGAAATTTTTTTTTTGGTTTCTGAAGAAAAAGATTTCTTTACAAATTTATTTGTATAGAATGTTTTATATGTAACTTCTTCCTTATCTCTATTAGGGTTTTACTAGATTATTTGTATGTGAATTCTTATATTCAAATTTAATGGTGCTGATTGACTTATTTGAACATTTATATAGGTGATGAGCTTCTCTCGGACTCGTTTCCATACAAGGAGATTGAGAATGGTATCCTCTGGGAAGTTGAAGGAAAGATGAGCTTGATTTTATCTATCTCATAGAAAGAGAGTTTGTATTGAGAAATCTTTTTCTTTAGAAACAAAAAAATTTTAAAGAAAACGATTTTCTGAAAATCTATTCCTTTAGAAAACAGAAAAAAAAATTTTCTAAAGAAAAAGATTTCCAGAAAAAGGAAAAAACAAATTTCTAAAGAAAAAGATTTCTTTTTCTTCAGAAAAAGGGAAAAAAAATTCTAAAGGAAAGATTTCCTGAAAATCTTTTTCTTCTTTAATTGACGGTCAACTAAGTTGACCGTTAATTTGCCCTAATTTCCATCAATTGGACTAAAATTGATATAAAAGTAATACATTGTGGACTACATTTGATACTTCTAAAGATTTGGACTACATTTGATACATGTGCAAAGATTGTGGACTATTATTGATGTTTTTCCCTTTAACAAATAAACCATTACTCTTTGATGACCTTCATCTCCCAGCCGCAGTTGTAAACAACATTTGTTCCTATGAGACACTGGATATAGGTCAGTACTGGAAGGAGATATATCATCACTACTTGTATATGTATATCCTTTTAATTTCTTTGAAGAGTGTCTTTCAGGAATCAATGAAATAGGACAACTGATAAAGCTAATAAAAACCACTTATTATTTTTGGGAAAAAAAAAAAGTATTTTTGGGGAAAAAAAATAATAAGAGGGTACCAAAAAAAGAGAAAGAAAGAGTTCACACCATTAATAATTTAACGGTATATCAAACAAACTATAAGTTCACCCTATTTCGAAAAATGGTGGGCTGGAGTTGGGCCAGCCCATTTAACCTAGTTCTATTAAAAGAAATTAGATGAATTGGGGGTGGAGTACATCTTCCCCTGATACTACAACACAAAAATACGACACAACTCTGAAATGTTCGTAGATTAAATGACTCGACACGAATAACACAAGTAATTAAACAGTAAGTTTAGGGTTGAGGGGTACTGACAATGGAATCCGCCAACCCGAACCCGATAAACCGGACACGACACGAACTGCCAATTTTACCTCAATCGCAAAACGAAGGAGTCTTCTATCGAGAGAGAGCAAATCTCAAAGTAAAGATGCAACTTTTCCTCCAAAAATTGAAAATAATCTTCAACTGATTTGAAACCTACACTACAAAACTACAAAGAGACTAAACTAAAGACTTAGGCCTGTTTGATAACACCACTTAATGCTTAAAATTATTGGATTAAGATATAAGTATTTTTAGTGTGTTTGATAACAAAAATTCAAACCTCTTAATTGTTTAATCACTTATTATTTCCTTCAGAAAAATTTAAGCGAAAAAAGTCGGCTCATTGCTTATCTCTTAATGGTCCGTGTAACAAATTTTTTTAAACTACCCCTTTTGTTTTATTCATATTGATTTCACTATAAATATTTATTTTTGAATAAATTATTATTATTTTTGCTTTAGTAGTATACCACGTATTTTAAGCCTTTTTATCATAATATTGTCAAATAAAAGTTGATTTATTTTTTATTATTATATTTTGGTATTAAATTTTATTTAATAAGTTACATCATTTACATATTTTTATAAATCTCATTCGTACGATATGTTTTATATTACTTATTTAATTTTATTAATTATATACTATCACTACTACAAAAAGGGCTTTCAATGGCGGATTTTAAGCACATTTAACGGCGGTTTTCTTCCATTTTGAACCGCCATCTATCCGGCAGCCGTAGAAAGTTTACGGACTTTCTACGGCCGTAGAAAGTCAAACTTTCTACGGTGGTTTCTAACTAAACCGCCATAGAATGTACAAGACATTCGCACCCAAACCGCGGTAGAAAGTGAGGAATTTCTCTGGTTTAAAGCAAAACTTGCTTCTAAAAGTTTAAAATTAATATACAAAATATCGCCAAGATAGAAGTAGAAATCGCTATTATGTTACAGGGGCATATCCAAAAAAATTCATACAACTATAATAACAACAAGTTTCTTTACTATCAAAACAACCATCAAATACGGCTAATGCTCCACAATATAACTAGCGCATATTTTTCTCATAGCATGTATATCCACAGTGCTTACTGGAGTACGGTCAATCTTGAAGTACTGCAACAGCGTATAAATTCAAATGTAATTGAGTAGCAAAATGAAATACAATCAAATAAGTTATGCGAAATCAAAATCAAATACCTTTTCGAGTGCCAATGTCCGGATTTCATTGCGATGTGGTACATGTAATGCATGACATAGTAGCCACACTCCCAGATAGACTTTTGTTTTTTATGTTATGGAATATTATTATACGAGTTAGAAGATCATACAATTCAACTCATGAGAACAAGCATTTCGCTCATTTTACTAAAGGATGAAAACAAAATAGAGTAAGATAGGGAAAAGCTTTAAGGAGAAGTTCACTCATTTTACACTCTCCTTGCCTAAAACAAGAAAAGCGACACACAAAAGATACTTTTTACGTTTGCAATAAAGATGCTAGAAAATGATGCAAAGATAGCTTTAGTTTCAAAAGATAAGTGCCATTGAAGAAATTAAACCAAAGGAAACACAAAAAAGGAGCCTAAGAAAGGCTAAATTTAAAAGGCAAGTTACATTTCACAACTTCAACTCAACCCAAAAGCATTTCACTCATTATCACTAAAGGAGGAAAACAAAATAGACTAAGAAAGGTAAAAAGTTTAAGGAGAAGTGACATTTCACACTCTCCAAGTATAAAAAAATGATCTTTTTCATGAAAAGCGACACAAAAGCATACTAGAAACTTTTCTAAAAAAGATAAGGGAAAGTGAGGCAAAGAAAGTTTTATTTTCAATAAACAAGTGCCATTACCCACTTTAAACCAAAGGAGGCACAAAAAGTGGACTAAGAAAGGGTAAAATTGAAAAAGCAATTGACATTTCACAACTTCAAGTCATGATAACAATCATTTCGCTCATTATCACTAAAGGATGAATACAAAATCGAGTAAGAAAGGTTAAAGGTTTAAGGAGAAGTTCACTCATTTTACACTCTTCTTGCCTAAAACAAGAAAAGCGACACACAAAAGATACTTTGTACGTTTGCAATAACGATACCGGATATAAAGGATGAATTATGCGCAAAATGACCTCCCTTTTTATAGGAAAAATTGTCCTACTAAATTTCCTTTAAAAATTATGAAAAGAAAGTAACTAATTAAGTTATAGCAAAAGTAAATGATACGTGCATAATTCTTGGCTAAGTCAAGAATTCACCTTAGTTAGTGGCTAGGATCACTAGCCTTGCTTTTCTAGAATTTAGGCACTCCTGTTAGTTGGTTATCCCATTTCCCTGCATTTAGGTAATTATTATTTTCCTAGTTTTAGTTCCCGTTGGATGATGCCTATAAATAGCCTTCTTCTTGTTAATTAAAAGGAGGATGAAGATATTAATCTAATTTACTCTTTCCCAATTCTTCTATCCCTTATCCCATATTCTACCTTATCAATCCATATTTTATCCTTATTCGTCCCTCTTTTCCTTTGTTCATCGAGATCATTAAATTGATCATAACAATGGTATCAGAGCCGGTATCGATGGATACTGGGGACATTGAATTTCGTAACTATGTTTACGAAGTTTTAGCCAGACATGAATCTAAATTCGAAAAGATCCGTGCTACTCTTCAGATGGTGCAAACGGCGTTGCAGGCTTTGCGCGTCAACCGCACTTTAGACATCAATCCCCTCATTTCCACCATCGTAACTACTCACCATTCATCCCACCCCCCATTGTCAATTCCAACCACACCTAAAGGAAAGTCTCATTCAACTCCCGCGATTATTCAACAGCCACTTGTTCAACATGACAAACTGTCGCACCCAATGCCGGGAATACTCGGACCGCCACCATCACTTCGCTGCAACCCCATGTCGGCCTCGGCCTCCTTTCGGCGAATCACCACCCGTAGGACCCACAAACAGCGGAATGGGTTGTGTTACTACTACGACAAGTCACTCATCCCAGGACAACAATGCCAACGACCGGCATTCTTCATGATCACATATTGTCATCTATCAAGCAACGAGAGGAATGAACATACTAATTTTCTCGTCGATTGTCGTGCACCAGACTGAGCGATGCTACCAAGGCCTAGCCAACATGAGTCTTGGGGACAAGACTCATCTCAAGGGGGATGGATTGATACGTGCATAATTCTTGACTAAGTCAAGAATGCACCTTAGTTAGTGGTTAGGATTTAGTGGCATTAGTTGTTGTTAGTGGTGCTTAATTCTAGCTTAGTGGCTGCTTATGTTTTCTTTAAAAGGCTAGGCTGTAGGTGCATTTGGAGGATCATGAATTAATACAACTTGTTCCTCCCTAAAACTCTCCCTCTTCTCTCTATTCCAGAATAGTTCTTAACAGTAAACTACTTAATTACATAATATTAATGGGCCCAAATTACCTGGCCTAATACTACGACAATTTGTGCAGCAATAAACTAATCATTTTGTGATTGAGTTTTTCCAAATATATTCAAGAAAATATCATCCAACACACCACTTGCAGGTAGGTAGTAAAAGAACAAGAACTACTAAACATTTTGTCCTTTTAAGTGAGGTCCACTTGAAGATAATTAATAATAGATACAGAAACATTTCTAGGACAAGAATCTTATTTAATTGATACCTAATTGAAAATAATTTGGTAAATCCTTGTCATAGAACTTCATCTCCCACCAGCAATTGGAAACAATACTTGCTCCATTGTAGTATAAGACACTGGATATAGGTCACTACTTGATGTAGGAGCATCATATCCTTTAGATTGCCTACCAAGAAAGGCTTCAGTCTCTGTAGAACAAATTTCAAAAGTTTGAACCAAAAACTCTTGAGCTTTTACACCCAATGTCCCAAGGGCTCTTGCTACATCCTTCATATATGGCCTATCCTCTCCTTTCACACTAATGCACTTTTTCGCGATCATAGCGACTTCCTTTATCTGCTCAATATTTTCATTGTTGGATATGTTGAGGTCAAGAACTTGGACCAAATTGTCTTCTTTCATTGAATAAAGGAAGTAGTTTGATAGAAATCTCTCGGCCTCCGGTCTATCAAGTGCCAACACTCTCTTTCCGGTTAGAAGCTCCACTAGGACAATGCCAAAACTGTAAACATCACTCTTGTCAGTCAACAGACCAGTCTGCAAGTATTCAGGATCTAAATAACCATGTGTCCCTTGCACCACTGTTGAAACTTGATTTTCATCCATCGGAATCAATCTCGATATCCCAAAATCAGATACTTTTGCGGTGTAATTCTGATCAAGAAGTATGTTGGCAGACTTGATGTCCCTGTGGATGATTGGAGGCGAAGCGATAGAGTGCAAATATGAGAGCACTCCCGCGATCTCTGAAGCTATTCTTAAGCGAATGTTCCAAGAAAGCCTTGATGCTTTGGTTTGTTTGTGGATATGCTCAAAAAGTGTTCCATTGTTGATGAATTCATACACAAGTAATGGCACTTCTGTCTCGAGGCAGCAACCTAGCAGTTTTACCACATTTCTACTGTTGATTTGAGAGAGCAATGTCACCTCATTGATAAATTGCTCAACTTGGTGATGATCAACTCCTTTCGACCTTTTAATCGCCACAATTTTCTTATCTTCCAACTCTCCTTTGTAAACTGTTCCGAATCCTCCTTGACCGAGGATTTGGTTTTCATCAAAATCATTGGTCGCCTTTTGTAATTCTTCAACAGTGAAAATTCTTGCACTGTAAGTGCCTCCTCCTGGTCCATTGAGTTTTTGCCGCAACAGCGATCCGCCATTTTTCTTAAAATAGTCTTCCCTCCTCTTGTCAGCCTTTCTTTTCATGAATTTGGAGTGCAAACAAAAGGACAATGCAACTAGAATGATACTTCCCGTGCTTACGCCAACAACTGTAGCCACAAATTTCCAAGAAGTTAATGCACCAGCTGGTAGCATCTTTTTTTTAATGTCTGAAAAAGTTTCTAGCTACATTCCACAGGATTTTCATTAATATCTTTTGAAACTACAAATTCTCTTTTATACTTTCAGAAAATTCCAAACGAGTAATTGTAATTTGCCAATTAATTTTGTAAGAAACACTTTTCGCACCAAGCACAAGGTTGTTTCATGGTTAACTGAAAATAGTGTTAACTGTTACCGAAATGTTAAGTTATAGGTTACCATATAAGAACTATTTTTGAACTTGAGTAACAGAGAGTTTTTCAATTTAAGTGGCCAAAATCGTCCAAGCTAATTAAGGGACGAACAAAGAGTGATTGACCCAATTTTAAAAGTAAAAAAGAAAAAAGAAATAGTTTGAAAATTGGAACGACCAAACAGAAATTCTCTACCGTAAACGTTTTGAAACAGAGCTAATGGGTCACCTCTAAAACTAAAAATTAACTAACCTGTGAAAATAGGCCAATAAGTCTTTTTACGATCAGCAATGCATCCTTTTCCATCTTTTTTTCCATCCCCGTGGTACCCTTTATTGCAACTGCATATATAACCTCCAAGCGTGTTAGAACAGGTACTGTCGTTTGCACAATGTTGAAGAGCGGAATTTGCACATTCATCGATATCTGCTAAAAGCTTAAATCATTAGAGAATTAACAACAATGATCTTACAAGAATTAACATCTTTTGATCACATAATTTTTCACCTGAAAACAAGAAACAAAACCATAGTACTCAAAGAAGTAATGGGTGAAATTTGGGTAAATTAAGGATGTCGTTGTTATGTACGTACCTCGGCAACCATCAAAGGGGAGATATGGGTTTCCCTCGTACCCATCCTTGCACTTGCAACGATAACCTATAGCATCTTCCTCGTCATAACATTCACTCTTTTCAGACATACAAGCATAAGAGGTTAAGTTCCTTTTCGCTTCCTCACATGACACATTATATGCAGCGACCCAATCCACGACAACAGGGACTCTCAATTCCTTATCTATATTTGTAAGATTGTCCACAGAAAATTGAAAAGCTGCGTCTTCAATTACAAAACCATAGCTACAAGGATTGAAATCCGAGACATAACTGTGGTTGTAATAACTGTCCAACGTAATATTGATCTTCCAAGCTCCATGAGGTATAGATGTCTGACAACACCCGATACCCGAACAAGAACCACTCAGAACATCTTCCTTTTCATAACATATCGATATGCATCCGGTAGTGTATAAGCGATCATCGCTTTGACCTTTGAAAAGGACATAGGAATCACAGCCTACTGCTGTGAACTTATTTGCTGTACTGTTGAAAGCCAATATGTCGAATAAATTCATCCACGGGCCGGAGTAATCAGAAAGACTATGATTTCCTGGATAATAACAATCATATCCCACATCGTACAAAATGCGCAACTGACCTTCCACGGATATATCTATAACATCGAGATTACCCTTCCTCAAAAAAGATTTGGGACCGTCTGAAGAGTTCTGGCATCGGACCAAAAACCCTTCGTGCAGGTAACAACCTTCTCGGGTACCAAATGGGAATGGAATGCTTACATTACCACAATGGTCCTCGCATCCGGGCTTTGCTATGAGAAATGCGGAAATATCAGAAGATACCATTAAGAAAAACACTAGCAAAATCATGGCTATTGCGTTGGGGATTTTGGAATCCATATGGACTTGATGTAGGTTGTTTGGTAAGTTTCTTTCTTTCCAATTCTGCTTGATCTCCCTTTTTGTAGCGTTTAATAGTTGCCTCTCATAAGTCAATGATCGAGTCAACACTCCCTCCCTTGGCAAATTATGGTAGGTGTTAAGTGTCAGTCAACTACTTCAAAATTCAATGAGTATGAAGGTGAGGCCCGGGCTATAAGTGACAATACCAAATTATGGTAGGTGTTAAGTGTCAGTCAGCTACTTCAAAACTCAATGAGTATGAAGGTGAGGCCCGGGCTATAAGTGACAATACCTTCCCTGTCGTAAACTTTAATTCGGTAGTCTCTTAAGATAGTCGAGGGAGATACCCCATCCATCGATTCCATTAGATGAGTATTGCTATATCTACTTGGATTAAATGCGATATAAATGGCTTGAAAGGTCATATATGCATATGCACGTACTCTTTGCAAATTGCAAATAATTGTGCTTCTCTGCCTTTTTGTAGTTATAATATTAAGGGCAAACATCTCATAACTCTATGTGGTTTGGAAAACTTTCAGATGATCTCCCTATGATTTAAAAAGTTACAAATAACTCCCTTGTAGTTTCAAAAGTATACCAAAAACCTCATTGTGCTTTAAAAACAACAAAGAACCCCCCTGTGATTTTTAAAATGATACATGAAACCCCCTTGTAGTTTCTAAAATTTTAAAGAACAAGCATAAAAAAATATTCAGAACCCCCTTGTGCTTTCAAATGTGTGAGGAGGTTATTTGTAATTTTTAAAACACAAGAGGGTTTTTGGTATATTTTTGAAATCACAGGAAGGTCATTTATAGCTTTTTAAATTATAGGAGAGTCATCTAAAAGTTTTTCAAACTACAGGGGGTATGAGGTATTTGCCCTAATATTAATTTGGTTCTCTCTCTCTTGCGCAAGTCAAGTAGTCAACTCTCATTGGCTCATTTGGCCAATATTAATTTACGTGTTAAGACTTAAGAGTCTACATCAACAGTCAACGTATGAGATCAATAAACTAGTCTTGCTGGGCCAAAATAAAAAATACAAAAAAAACCTTAAAAAGCAACTAATATTACAAAGCGGGTCTTCAACACCAATGACTAACACAAATGTGAGTCATTTAATATTATCGTAAATGTAACATAAAATTATAAGGACGTTAGAGTCAGCATTGCAATCATAGGTCTTAAAGAATAGTCAACCTTCCCAAGGCCCAGAAAGAATAGGTCTTAAAGAATAGTTTGAAAATTCAATGCATACCAGACCCAAGAATAGGTCTAAGGTTTTTTCTTTTTTTTTTCTTTTTTTTTTTAACTAAGAAAGAATATTTTCATTTAAGGTGCTAAAAATTCTTTTGAACAACTTTTTGAGACATAATATTATATTAGTAACGATCTATAATATAAATAAATTCAAAATAATTATTCTTAAATATGACAACGATTTTTTTTTAAGTGGAACCGAAGAAGTATTAATTTCAGCCTCATCAGAATATTAATTAAATATTCGGAAACTTGCAATTTTAAATGGATCAGTTGGTGGAATTTAAGGAGTAGGCTCGATTCATTGAATTTGCATCCACAGCAATGGGGCCAGGACTCAGGACAGGAGTAATTACTGATGCTGATTGCTGTTGGTCGACGAAAAAATATTTTTGTAATCTACTTTTCCAAACTTCAAGTCGTCTACTTTGACAATTCTTTCAAAGAAATAAAATATCCTACTCGGTTTTCAATCTTTTAACTCGAGCTAGATGATATTAATATACAACCGGTGGTTTCCCACGTACGTGGATGGTGGATTTATAAAATAAAATGACATAAGTCAACACTCAATTTTCCCAAAGGATAAAAATCAACAAGTGGTTAAAAATATTTAAAGTCGACAAATGAGTTCTCACAGATCCAATAGAAAAGACTTTAGTCCAAAGAAAAAGATATAAATCTTTATAACGGGAGTGAAGCATAAATACCATGAAGATCCATTTCACAAATGGTCAAAATAGAAACCGAGGATAATGTCCAAATGGAATCCTCGTCTTAAGAAGATTTTTGAATATTTAAGTAAATCTTGTAGTTAATTACATCTCTGATTTATTTAATTATTCTTGAGTTATTTTGTTCTCAAAGATTCTAAAAGACTCAAGAAGGATCTAGAAACTTCTCAAAATTGAAGAAAGAACACAGAAGTGGAAACACTTACCGAAAAGATGTATGGTGCAAATTAGGATACACTTAACTGTGCCTATGTGTGTCACAGGGGATTGAGAGCCATCGAGCAATTGAATTGATACATGATGTTGAATGATAGAGTACAAAGAAATATAAGAAACAGAACTGCAGATATGATTTGATGCACGTGAATCAATAATTCAACAAGAAGGTAAACAAGTAAGAGCATTACCTGCCAAAAGGGCTAATGGAACACTAGAATCTTCTTTGGCCAATAGTGCAATGAAGTTGTTATATTGTTCAGATGTCAATTGACCAGCAAAATTAGTGGAAGTTGATGATGGAAATCTTGGTTTATTCGCCTTGTCTGGAAAGCCATGAACATGGTAGATGTGGCAAGGGTATGTCCATGTTTATTACAATATTCACAGAATGGTCATAGGCGAGAAAGGAGCCTGGATGCCTGAAGGGATGCGAAGTCATTTGTTGGAGCTGTTCAAAGATTATTTTCTTGTTGTTTTTCTTCTAGATACACCAAATTATAGATGTGTTGGATTGAAGAAAATTGCTCAATTTAAAGAATTTGGCTTCGGATAGCAGTGAAAACGATCATGAAGACTTTGAAGAAACTCCATGGCACGATCTTGGTTCTGTTGTTCTATAATGCTTTAGGCATTACCACCACATATGCAAGGAGTAATAGAGGTGATGTAATTGAGTTCATCCCATAAAGTTTTCAGTTGTGTGAAATATAATGACACAGATAAGTCTTCCTGTTTGAGGACGAATCTTAACGGTTTCAATTGGTAAATTTTTGGAACATTAGATTGAAAGAAACGGTCCTTGAGATCTGTCCAAATTTGTACTGCAGTTTCAGCATACAAGATACTTGGACGAATCTCAGGTGATACAGAATTGAAAATCCAGCTTCCAACTAAATCGTTGCATCGCTCCCAGTTGGGAATATGACTCCTAGTTGGATTTGAAAAAAAGAGCCATCAGCAAACCAAAGTTTATTTTTCCCACGAAGTGCCATTGTAATGGCACGACTACACAAGGTGTAGTAATCGCCTCTCAATAATGGTGTAACCAGCACGGTGAAGGGGCTGTCTGAGTGGTGAATGGAATTAGTACATGATTGGGTGGGTGTTGATAGTGAAAAAGATGTCATTGGTGCAGATGGTGTTTGGTCAGTATTGCCGGTTGACATGATTGATGATTGATCAATGATGAATAATTAATGTAGGTCATGTCTCTTATATCGATTGTTGACAACAGCCGATCCCGGTACAAGAACCATTCAGCACATCATCTTTGTAATCACATATAGAAGTGCATCTGTAACTCCGATCATCTCTTAGACCTTCAACATAGGCATACGTATCACAGCCAATAACTGTGAATTTGTTTGCTGTAGTGTTGAATGTCATGGGGCGGTAGACATCTATTATCATCCTTGGTTCTGAATAATCAGATCGAGTGTAATTTCTTTGATCAAAACAATCATATCCCACATCGTGAGAAAACACACGTAATTGACCTTCGAGGGATATATCGCTAACCTCGATACTACCGTCCTACATAAACAGCTTCGGAGGGTCGAAACCTTTGGTCGAGTTGAGGCACTGCAGGAAGAATCCTTCGTCCTGGTAACAACCTTCTCTCGTACCAAATGGGAATGGAATGCTTATATTACCACATTGATCCTCGCAGCCAGGTAAAGTTATAGGAAATGGTGAAGTACCGGACCAAGAAGATATAATCAACAAGAACAGTAGGAAACTCATGGTTACTACTAAATTGGGATTATCAGAATCCATATGGACTGAATGGTTATTAATTTAGTTAGCTAATTTTCTTGTCATAAAAATTGTGCTTTTTTTGTGGTTCGGATATATGCTTCTTACAAGTCAAATAGTCAACCCCTGCTAGCCCACTTCATATTTCAATACGTTTGGGACACCCCAAGTATTAATTGTAGCAACTATAATTTGGTGACGGGCTCTAGACTGAATTAATTTAGTCTTCGCAAAACGTGTTTTGTGAATTAAATATATATAAAGAAAGACACACGTAAGTGTTCCATAAATATTTTCGTACCTAAGAATTTGGCTTAGTGGTACATCTGAGGGATGTTAAGGGCTTTGGTTTTGGGGTGACCAGAGTTCAAATGCTAGCAACTTCGACGTGTAGTGGCACCATTTTTATGCAGATACAAGCGGCAGGATCCTTCGTCCTTGTACGAGTCCTCCCCGAATCAAACTTTCCCCTCCCAAATGGCCCCCAATTGTTGTTATGTGGGGAGTCTCACCCCGTATTGTGTGAGACATATTAATCGCAGTGGAACGAATTCCATCATCTTTCCTTCAAAAAAATATTTTCAATGAAAAGAACCTATAAAATTTTAAACTTTATCTTTTATCTATATTTTTTCAAATGTTATGATATTAAATGCAATTCTTTTTCTTTTTTCTTTAAAAAAATGAAAAAAAGTTGGGGAGGAAGGTAGACATTATCGGGAGAACGGAGGACACATGTCATGCGGAATAGTTCATTTAAGTAACAACCTTCTCTCGTACCAAATGGAAATGGAATGCTTACATCACCACAATGGTCCTGGCAACCAGGCAATGCTATGGGAAATGCAGAATTAGATGATATAATCATCAAGAAAAAAGCTAGCAAAAGCATGGGTATAGTGAAATTGAGATTATACGAATCCATATGGAGTGGATGAAGGTTGTTGTTAATCTGGTAAGTTTTCATTCTTTGCAATTCTGCCTTCTTTGTAAGGTTGGTTGCCTCTAGCTAGGTGTCAAGTCAATGCAAGTCAATCCTCTCTCCGTTGACCAATAATGGTAGGTGTTAAATAAGAGTCTACTTCAAAATTCAATGCGTAACTACTAATTCGGTGAGGTATCTTTAGCTATATTGGATTTACTCCTTGCAGAAGGTTATTTTTAGCGAATACTGGGAAAAAAAAAAAAAAAAAAAAAAAAGTTAGCCATTGTAATTGGTCCATTGTGGTTTGGCTCAGAAATTACGTCCCTAATAGTCTAATATAAGTTCATGTTATGATCAATATATATTATATATATATATATATATATAAATAAAGTCATGCATGAATTTTATTCGCCTCTAATTTAACTTACATAATACCAACCATGTATGGTCATTAGGGGTGAACATAAATATTCGCAGTTTGGGTCAAACTACAGATCGGATCCGAATTCAATCCGAAATTTCAGATTAGATTCGGATCGGTGTATTTTGTTCGGATAAAGGGCGATTTCAGATTTTAGTTTTGGATCATTTTGATTTGATTGTTTACCCTACCACTATTTGCTTTTGAATTTGATTCTCACTTTTTCAGTCCCACGGCGCTATCGGCTATACTCCTCAATTCTCACTGAGTTGTCGTCTGCTTATTTGAGTCCGAAAATCCATCCCTCATCTCCGGCCATTGTCGCCGCCAGCAGTCGCTGCCGCCATCTCAGCCCGTCGTCGCCATTTCCTCCCACCATCTAGCATCTGGCTTGGACGGTTCTATTATGTTTTGGTTTTCTCCTAATTTTCCTCTTGCTGCTAGTTGTTGCCGCCATCTCCCCCGTCGTCCTTTTGAATATCCACAACGAAGGAACAAGGTGAGCAACGAACGAAGGAACAACGGACGAAATTTGGTGAACCCTCTTTTTTGATTTGTGTTCTGGGCTTGTCTTTTGGTTTTATCCTCGTTTTTCGCCAACTGCTTTTAGGATTTGAGTGAATTGTATTCCATTTAGGAAGACTCCCTTATAGAGCTAATTGCTGCCCTTGTTTATCTAATGCTGATTTCGAGAATCTTGTCAACTGAAGCTAACAGTGACTCTGGTAGTGAGCAGTTATGGATAAAAAACCGTGATTTCGGATAAAAAAACGTGTTTCGGTAAAGACCCAAACCGATCTGATCCAAAAGCGTGCCTTCGGATTAAAATTCGAAACCGATCCAAAGCCTTGGATTCAGATCGGATTGGAACGGATTCGGATCGATTATTGCTTTTGTTCACCCCTAATGGTGATCATGATTAAATCAATGAAGCCAATCCTTCCTCCCAACTAGGCAATAACATTTTATTTGGTGCTTGATTAGTGACGGAGTCATATCCTTAATGTCTAATGGTGATCATGATTAAATCAATGAAGCCAATCCTTCCTCCCAACTAGGCAATAACATTTTATTTGGTGTTTGATTAGTGACGGAGTCATACCCTTAATGTCAAGCGAGACAAGATATTTAAATTTTTTTTACTCAAATACTAGTTTAATTTATCTTTATTTTACCCCTATATTTTTTCTTAATATTGGTGGGTGCAAAATTAACAATTTTTATTACTTTTATAAAGCAACTAAGGTACTTTTTAAAAAGCACGGTGGGGCAGTTGTCTTACCCGTCCAAAAGGATAGCTCCGCCTCCGTCCATGTTCCTGTTGGAGTATTTTAATAAAATACACTTCCTTTATGAAAATTGAATGAATTTAATTTGCTTGAAAGTTGCTACCATTTTTGGTCGGTTATAAATAATTTTAAAAAATCTAATATTGAGAATGTACAACTTTATATGGGTTACAAAATACAACACCAAACATAAGTAATTTGTCATTATTTGTTCCACTAGTATCCTTACTTTCTAAAGATAGATTACTTGTCAACCAGACATAATTATATAGTAAAAGTATGAGAAGTAAAAAATTAAAATTGAATTATTCTAATAAAATAAAAACATTTTGAAAGTGGACTCTTCTACTTGTAGGACAAAGTAAAAGTTTTCTAAATTTTAATAGGAATGCTAAACCAATGAAAATTTGATTAATCCATTTGGGTGAGAATGCCGAACAATTATAATATGCGTAATGATAGACATCTCAATTAATCATCGTAACTCCATAACAAATTATGTGACGTGTATTTATTGGTTACATTTTCATGGAGTAATTATTAATATCATATACTTGACCAATAAATGCATACCACATTAATTGCTATGAATTTTTTTTTGATGAATTAGTTTATATGTGTATCATAATGATAGACATCTCAATTAATCATCACAATTCACAACTCCATAACAACTTATGTGGCATGCATTTATTGGTTTCATTTTCATGGATTAATTATTAATATCGCATAATTTACCAATAAATGCATACAACATGAGTTGTTATGAAAAAGTTGTGATTAATTAGTTGAAATGTGTATCGTTAATTGATATACATTGTCCATATCCATAGACACTATCTTGATTAAAAAAGGGTAAGAAAATCAAGGATACTCTACTATTAAATTGGGAATATAATTAAGAATCCATATGGATGGAATAGTTTTTTAATTTGGTTAATTTCTGAAGGAAAAGAAAAATGTCACTTTCTTACTGAAAAAAAAAATCAATATTCAAATACTCTGAGTTTTGTTTAGTTAAAATCAAGTTTTACATCCTTCTAAAATTATTAATAAAAAAATACACAATCATTACACTTTTAAATCTTTTCTTATACAATTTCCCAAAAAATAATTTCCTAAAAAGTTCATTTGAAAAACGAAAATTTCCTAATTAATATATAATCCAAACATAGACTTATATTTCACGATTGTAAATTGTACGCCTTTGCCTTAAGTTTTTGTGGTTTGGTTGTCTCTCGCAAGTCAAGTAGTCAACTCTTGCGAGTGCGCGACGCCTAGGACCCAAGTATTACGTTAATAGTCAACCCAGGCAGGCCTGACTCAAATGCTAATCAATAATACTAAACGAAAGACGAAAATATATTAAATCGCAAGATAAAGAGATAATATTTTACACTTTATTCTTATAATACCCCTTTACCCCTCACCCACAATGTCCCTCCCCCAGCATCTCTCACCATTAAAAGCAACCATGGCTGCTGCAATGAAACCCTTTTGCAGCAGCCAAATGGGTTCCATAGGCTGCTGCAAATGTTACAGCAATGAAGCACATTATTTGCAGCTGCAAATAATGTGCTTCATTGCTGTAACATTTGCTCCAGCCATGGCTGCTGCAAAAGGGTTTCATTGCAGCAGCCATGGTTGCTTTTAATGGTGAGGGAGATGGTGGGTGAGGGAGAAAGGGGGCTGCAAATAATGGGTTTCTTTTCTTTGCGGGACTCCCGTAAACCAACAATTCTTTTTTTTTTAATATTTTTATTTATAATATTGGGGTAAGGTTCCTTACCCGGTACTCCGGGTAAGGCTCCTTACTGGTGAGACTCCTTACCCGGAGAATCAGGTGAGGCTCCTTACCCGGAAATTCGGGTAAAGTTCCTTACCGGTGAGGCTCTCACACTGATTACAGTGTGAGTAGCCTCACGCTGAGTGAGGCTCCTCACACTGACTACAGCGTGAGGAGCCTCACCAGTAAGGCTCCTCAAGTTGGTTACAGTGTGAGCAGCTCACGTGAGGAGCCTCACCAGTGAGCTCCTCACACTAACCAATGTGAGGAACGGTTAGTGTGAGGAGCTCACTGGTGAGGCTCCTCACACCTCACGCGGGCTTTAGTGTGAGGAGCCTCACCGGTGAGGCTCCTCACCTCTTGTCGGATTTAAAAACAATAAAAATTATTATTATTAATTTATATGGTTTATTTTAATATAATTTCGAATTTATTATTAATTATTTATGGAAAATAACGTAAAATTAATAATAAAAATGAACACATCAATTAATATAATGGCAATATAAATTATTGTTACAATGCATGCATTTATGCCTAAATTAAATACAAAAAATATCTCAAAAAAATTGTCTCACTGTGCTTTATAATGTCTAAATTATACATATCTAATTATATCATTTACCTTAAAAATAAATCATAAATGATTAATAACAAATTAAAAACTCTAACCATGCATAATAATATTTAAATTATACACGCTTAATTATATCATTTACCTTAAAAATAAATCATAAATGATTAATAACAAATTAAAAAATATATTAAAATGTTCTAACCATGCATTATAATGTCTAAAAAATAATGAATCATAAAAGATTAATAATAAATTTAAAAATATATTAATATGATGTAACCATACAGTGTCTTAAAAATTATATACAAATTAAGAATTAAAAAAATATGTAAAATGCGCGTGAGGCACCTCACACCTTTACAAGCCGTGAGGGTCCTCACACCTTAACTGGGTGAGGCCCCTCACACTTTAATCAGCGTGAGGCTCCTCACGCTGCAACCAGTGTGAGAGCCTCAACAGTAAGGGGCCTCACCCGATTCTCCGGGTAAGGAGCCTCACCGGTAAGGAGACTTACCCGGAGCACCGGGTAAGGAGCCTTACCCCAATATTATAAAATAATAAAATAAAAAATAAAAAAAGAGAATGGTTAGTTTGCGGAGTCCCGCAAAGAAAAGAAACCCATTATTTGCAGCAGCCAAATAAGGGGTTTCATTGCTGCAAAATTTGCAGCAGCCATGGTTGCTGTTAATGGTGAGAGATGGTGGGTGAGGGAGAAAGGGGTAATATAAGAAAGAAGTGTAAAATATTATCTCTCTATCCTGCGTTAGTATACCCCATGCTAATTTATATGGGAAGAGCCCAAATTCAATTTATTCCACATATCATGCATGGTTCGTGAAAAACAACCACACTTCCGACCCGATGTCCACGATAGCTCACTATGAGCGTCCCACTCTAAACTCTCCTAGGTTGTCCATTTCGCAATGTGGACGAAGCATGTAACTATTTCTAATACTATTTGTCATGAACTCTAAAAAGTTAGTTTATGAGGGAAATGGTCCAAATTCAATTTATACTACACATGAAAGTCTCATATCTTTAATGTGGGATACATGCAGTGGCGGAACCAAGGTGGGGAAGGCCGGTGCCAACGCCCCGCCTTCCTCCCGGAGCTAAGGTAGTCTTACTACTACCCATTAGTTCTGACCCTGGCAGCCGTCGCTGCAATTTGCAATTAATTAGGGTACAGTTCCGCCGCTGCTGGACTGAGGAAGAAGACCCCTCCTGTTTTTGTTTTTCCTTTTCTTTTTTTTAACCACTTAGGGGAACGAACGTCGTCCCACTTAAGCCATTTTTTTTCTAAAAGAAAAAAATTTACCGCTTAAGTGGAAAGCAGTTAAAAAATAACAAGCCCATTAATTTCAACGTGGGTCAAACCCAATTTTTACCCAATTTTCCAATTCACACATTTAATAACAAAATCCTCCAACTCCATACTCCAACTCCCTTGCCGTAAATTTCCTCCAACTTCAGACTCCAGTCCGCGAATCCTCTCCATCTCCGGCCCTCCCTCCGTCAAACGGCGGCAACGGACCACTGCTAAGTGCTGCCGTATGTTTTATTTTTCTTTTAACTTTTATTTAATTTTTTATTTATTTATAAAATATCAATATTTTTGTTTGTAATATAAGTGAGTTATGATTAAATTTTAATGATACAATATTTATGAATTATGATTTTATAATTGAATATCTATTAAGAGAATTGTGATTGTAACTTTTGATTAAATAATTTTAAATATGTAATTATTTAATAGTTTGTGTAATGTGAATATTTAGGGTGATGGTTTTTATTTTTGTATAATTGTGTTGTTGAGCTAATATTGATGGATAAAAAGTTAATTTGATAGGGTTGATAAATTGTGATTGGTTATGGATAAAATTTTGGAACGGGGTGTAGAAAACTCTACCGGGATGATATTTTAGTAGTACAAATATGTACAAATATATTTTTTTAAATATAATTAAAATTATTAAGTTTATATTTTTCTTTGAGCCACTTTTATTATTTGGTCCCGGACTTCCTAAGCTTTAGAACGGGCGGTGAACCAGGTGTAATGGAAAACAGAGAAGAAAGAGCGGAGGAGGAATGGGTTTGCTTTAACTTCGGCCAATATCATAACTGAATGGCGCCAAATGTGCTCATGAATTATTCCTCGCGCCGAAAACTGCTGCGACCCACAAAATAATACATCGCTTGCAATTTCATAGCCCTTTTCAGTTTTCCCCACTCTATATAATGCTCCATCCTCAAGCATCAATAAACGCAGAGCAAAGCAGAGTTGTTTTATAGCGGAAGAGGGAAGAAAAGATCAAGAACAAGCCAAAAAAGAGGAGTCTTGATCTCTTTCTTGTTTTCATTCGAGATCGAGATCATTTCTCCTCTGGCAGCTTGTTCTTGAATCTTTGAATCCTTGACTCCGCTAGTTTTTCCTCCTATAAAAACAGCAGTAAAAATAAACATGGGATTTGTTGTTGAAATGGAGAAATGCACAGCTTGTGACAAGACTGTGTATTTGGTCGATAAGTTGACCGCGAACAACCGCATCTACCACAAGAACTGCTTCCGCTGCCACCACTGCAGTCGCACTCTCAAGGTAATTTGCTAATTAGCCCTGCATTTTTCTTATCAAAATGCGATCTTGGATCAATTGAATAGATAAAAAGGCATTTTTTTGGTTTGAACCCACGAACTCAGGGTTACGAAACCCTCCCATTACCACCATCCCAACCCTCGCCTGCATTCTTTTTTCTTTTTTTAGTTGGGACTAAAATGGATTTTGCATTTTGGTGTTACAGCTCAGCAACTTCAACTCTTTCGATGGGGTGCTTTACTGCAGACCTCATTTCGATCAGCTATTCAAACGAACCGGTAGCCTTGAGAAGAGCTTTGAAGGAACACCAAAAATCGTGAAAGAAAAGCAAGCGGAACTCCTTGAGAATGCATCCAAATTCTCGTGCCGGTTCGAGGGCACCAGGGAAAAATGTGTGGGATGCAGCAAGACCGTGTATCCGATCGAGAGGGTGTCCGTGAATGGCGCAGCGTACCACAAAAGCTGCTTCAAGTGCACTCACGGCGGTTGCACGATAAGCCCATCGAACTACATTGCGCACGACGGGAAGCTTTACTGCAAGCACCACCATATCCAGCTCTTCATGGAGAAAGGCAATTACAGCCAGATGGAGAAAGAGTCAGCAGTGATGGCTCTTGTGGAGATTGCTGCAGAATCATAGATAGGGAAGGGGGATACAATCTTTTTGACCAAGATGAGATTGTATATAAATGTCATTTTGGTTTTTGGTTGTACCTTGTGGGGGTTTTTGTTTTTCTAGGGTGGGATTTGCAGGAGGGATTCCTGGGTTGGTGTACATCTGTTTTTGTTCAATGAGATTGAAATAGTTTTTGTTGCTCCGAAAACTATAAATTAATAACGTTGGGACTATACAATTTATAAATTTAGAATATATTATTTAATCAATAAACCAATGATTTATTAATTTAATTAGGGGTGGCAAAAAACTATTAACCCAAAAATCGCCCAAACTCATTGGGTATTAACCCAATAAAACCCACCTAAAAAATAAGGTGTTGGGTGGGTTTGGACTAAATATGTAATGGGCGGGTTTAGGGTAGCCCATTGGATACCCTAAAATCCAACCATCATGGGTATCAAAAATACCCATTCAAATTTACCCTTAAAAATATAAACAAAAACCCAACAACTCACCTATTTTAGTGGGCCCATTTTATTTTTTTCTTCAAACTTATTTTTTCTTTTTCTTTATTTTTCGTGTCCTATAATTACTTTGCATTTTTTCCCCATTTATTCTTTTATAATATTTTTAAATTATCCACTTATAAATACTAATTCAAAATTCATTCAGATTCCAAGTCAAGTTCAGGCTCGGGTTTCGGTTCGGGCCCTGGACAGGTTTCGGCCGGGTCCAGCTTCGGGCCTCGGGCCCAGTTTTGGGTATCGGGCCCAATTTTGGCTAGGCCCAGTTTTGGGTCTCGGGCCCAGTTTTGGGTCTTTGGCCCATTTTTGGGCCGGGCCGGGCCCAGTTTCAGGTCTCGGGCCTTGTGATCGGGCCATGCACTGGTTTATATAACTATAAAAAAATTAAAAATTATGTTTGGACAAAAAAATTACATACGATTAAATATAAAAGTATACAATATTTAATATTTCAAATTTTAGAATAGATGGAAAAAAAAAAGGAATTAAAATGAAACTAAAAAACTTTGAAATTTTTTTTATTTATTAATAAACCATAAAATAAGCCTTACATTTTTGTATAATGGGTATTATGGGTACCCATAGCTACCGATTACCCATTTGAGTTAAGACCATTAATTGAATGAGTAATGGGTACTCATTACTCATTAACTTAACACTCATTTAATACTCCCCAACCCGCCCGTTTGACACCCCTAAATTTAATGAATGTTTTTCACGTTACAAAATTCATTTAGGTAATCAAATAGTTTCAAGGGATTTAAAATGACATCACTTTTAAAGGATGCATTTATAAATTTTAAAATATGAATAAAGATCGTGATTATTGCAATAGAACCGATGTTATGTGCTGGATTAATCGGGGTGAAAATGATGAATGTTAAGAGGTGGTCCACAGTTTAAAAGAAATTGTGGCTAGTTTGATTAAAAATCTTGTTGATGATGAAGCTAATTAGAGATGATTCAAAACATTTGAAATAATCAATCAAGAGAAAAGAAACATTCAAAACGGCAACGGCTCTCCACAATTTTTGTTGCAGTTTGAGAACTATATTTAACAATTTAACATTTGGATGCAATTATAAAAGGTAGGAATGAAATTTACCTAAATTACACTTTCAAGAAAAGACAAACAAAATATATTTATACTTAATAAACTATCCTATTTATATTTTTAACTTTCAAAGATTATTAATTTATGATATTGGCAGGACTATATACTTTTATAGGGATCTTTTTGAAAATTATTATCTTATTATTTTATTAAATTTTTTAACATTTTGAACTGGCCGAGTTGAGACCAGAAGAAAATTTATCACAAAAGAGAGTATTAATATAAACAGTATTAATTTATGAAGATTTTAGTTATATTTAATTTAGTCTTTGCTAACTATTCATCGCTTTGGTAAAGAATAATTGCCCAAATAAATGCCCCACCAACTAAATGTTTTTATTATTATCAAATAAGTGTTAAATCTATAAGTTTAAACTTAACCCTTAATCTCATTTTACTTAATTACTATGGTATAGCTAGCTAGTTAGAGCACTTTTTAAGTTTCTCAAGAAAGTGAAGATTTAACGAAATAAATTATTAATTTTCTAAATTAATTAGTGTGTTCATCTCACTTCAAATACTGAAAATAGAAGGGATCAAGGGAATACATGCAATTTTAATAGCCAACTACCTCATCGTTTTCCTTTAGTGATGAATTCGACGCCAGTCAACCCTCCCTCGACCAATAAAAGCTGTCATAGTTTAGTTATAAATACTTAGGGGCCGCTTGGTTCGTAGAGGGGAATGGGAATGGGAATGAGAATGATAATAGTGGGGAATGATAGTAGAGGGAATGATAGTAGAGGGAATGATAGATGGTGTTTGGTTCACAAATAAACTTTTTAGGATTAAAATTTATTTTTATTTTTTTACATTTAAATTTTGATATATTATAAACTATTTGTGTTAAAATATATTATAATGATGAATTTTAGCACTTAAAATTTTTAAAAAATAAAAAATACACACAAAATGAGGAAATCAAACCCATACCCCCCAATATGCTAGGATATGGAGGATTCCCTCAAAGGAGGGAATCAAACCCATACCCCAATCTAACCAAACAACAACTTTCATTTCCATACCCATTCCATTCCCATTCCATAGTCCCAAAACCCCAAACCAAGCAGCCCCTTAAATAGATTACTTGAATATGGAAGGTAGATACTTTCTCTGTTCTCAAAAGAATGTCGTTGTAATTTCAAAAAAAATTTCCTTCAAAAAGTGTCATTTCACAATTTTCAATAAAAAAAATAATAAAGTTTCACTTTTACCCTTTACATAAAGTTTTCCACTTCTCATAATTAATAGCAGTAAAGATAAACACAAATATAGATACAAAATTTTCCTATTTTCTCTCTTCTCTCTCCTCTTTCTCTTCCGTTGGTTGGCGTTACTTTACTTCCACTTCTTATTTCTCTTTTATTTCTTTCTTTCTTATCTGATATGACTTTTTGTCACCACGCCTATGTCTCTTCATCTGTGTTTTATTCTGTTTTCTCCTCTTTTTGCCATCTACCATTTTTCACAAGAGAAAAAATTATGGGTTCCATAAATTTTTTTTTTCATGGTTTACATTCAAATTCTTAGCACATAATTTTATTGGAGCCTGAGGATATGGAGTTTTTGAAAAAATCATTCTATATAATTTCTTATACATACTATTATCTTCTGTTTTTATTATGCGGGTTTCAGGAAATTGAGAAATTCTCTGGACTAGTGAGGAAAAAAAATTGATTTTCATCAAGTGTAGACTCAACGATGATGAATGAAATTTTCATTGAACTTTGTTTCTTCTTTTCATTAATTTTTTCGGTTGAAATTAGGAAACTTTAATTGATGCTAATAGTGGGTGGATTTGTTATGGACAGTGAAAATTTAGGAGAGTAATTAATAGCACAAACTAGTAAAGTTTGAGCTTTCAATTGTGTTTATTACTATTTAATAAAGGTAAGTATGTAAACTTCTCTTTTCTTAATTTGTGAGCTTTCTTTTCCAGCGACACTCTTTACTCTTTTGAGGGCAGAGAGAGTAACTTGAAAGATCATGTCATCATGCAGATATTATATCTAAACAATGGTAATAATACTGTAGGCATAACTAAGAGCTATGGACAGTGGCCAGCGAATCACAAATTTTCATTTTTAAAATTTTGAAAGGGTCTAACATATAATTTTTTTTGACAGCTAAATATATTATAAAAAAATAATTAATAGAAAAATATACATTAATAATAAGGGTATATGAAAGGATTGGAGGGGTCCGGGGGAACCACCCCACCCCACCCTGGAGTCTATGGGCCTGTTCTTTTTGAACGTTTTGAAAACGATTTTGAAAACAAGTTTTGAAAAATAGTTTTATAATGTAAAAAATATATTGAAAATGTAAAAAGTAGATACTGAATAGTAAAAAGTTATATTGAAAATGATAGAATATAATTAAAATATATTAAATTTACTGTTGAAACTAAATTCGTTTTCAAAACGAAACAAAAAGAACAGGCCCTATGTTGGATGGACGTGCAACCGATTTACAGGACTCTCCACTATATATATATATGCGTGTTTTACCATCTTCTTCATTTTTTCCAAAAAAAAATAGTGCAGTACTTTCTACTTTACCGGCTATACTTTCGTAAACAAGCACTGATTTTGCCTTTAAAATTGATTTTTTACAGTTACTTTTTTTACCCTTAAAATAGATACATTTTTTTTTAGGCACAACATTTTAGATTGCAGGAGCTACTTTTTAAAACAACCTCTACTTCTAATTTTAAAATAGAAAGTAGGTATTACTTTTTATTTTACATGCCCTACTTTTTTTAAACACCAGCCTATTTCTACTCTTATAATAATCGATACTTTTTATTTTACAAGTACTACTCTACCCTTAAAATGGATCCGCTATACATCAAAGATTATACGTGAAATTTGTTATTATTATTATTGGAATATGGAATCATTAGCAACTAAACTTAATAACTACATCGCATACTATAAGCGATACATCACAGGATATACACAATACACAATAATAATTGATAACATACATGCAATTTAGAGGTTAAAAAGTGTAACAGGTTTCTAAAGTAAATTAAAAAATCTAGACGCGTGCAAAGAAACTTAACTCGAATGGTACGAACACCATATACAAGTTTTTGTGCATAACTAAATTATCAGGCTACGTACTATGTGTTAAACTCTTTTCGTGTTATAGAATTTCCTTAGTCAATTACTAAGTCTTTAATCTATATACATATATATATATATATATAAAAGAATGATTAAATGAAGCCAATCATTCCTCTCAACTAGGAATTCTTTTTATCAATAAATGTAAATTAATAACTTCCAATTGACACAGTATTTGGTCATGACCATTTCTAATCTAGTGTTCAACTTTTGTTTTTGAAATTAATCAATACTCCCTCATTTTCATTAGAAGAGTCTATTTTAACTTAGGTACAAATGATTGTAAATGTCAAAATATAACACTTAAAATAACTAAATTGACACTATTTATATTCATTTATATCCTTACGGGTTATTTTATTTTTATTTCTTACTTTTTATTAACGCAATCAATAAAATGGTTAACCAATCTCACACTTATTTGGAAGAAAAAAGTATGATATAATTGTAGACCACACATGATTAGATTAGTAAGAATACGTAGGAGAAGTAAAAAATTTGAAAGTTAACTATTTTATTAGAACAAAAAATATTTTTAAAGTGAACTCTTCTAATGAAACGAATAGAGTATTAATTACCACATGTCTTTTCCCTGCCAGCAAACTGGTAAGCAAAATGTTGGTCACCCCAAAACTAAGTAACCAATTTTGGTTTCATCCCTAATGTTGTTAAATAAATCTTGATTTTGGTCAACAAAATAAGTTGACGATTTTGTATGGATAAATGATACTAACTCATCTATCAATTTTGGTGATTACTATTTTGGTCACTAAAGATAACCTAACGGCGATAGAAGAATTTTTAGTGACCAAAAGGTTTGGTCACCTATCAAATTTAGTGAGAATTATTTTTGGGTCACAAAATAACGTTAACAAAACATGTTCGCTATGAGTTGTTTTTAAGAACATGTTTTAGAAAAGAATTTTTTAATATAAAAAGTGTATTTGAAAAATGAAAGAGTATATATAGTTGAATAGTTAAAGATCTAGTGAAAATCAAGAAAAAAATATTATAATACATTAAATTTACTGTCGAAATAAATAAATAAAAAAAAACCAAAACACTAACAAAAACAATGAAAACGAAGAGGACAAGAAATTTTAGTACCCAATCCCCTTGGTGCCGAACTTGTTTTGTCACTACATTGGTCACCAAAACTAAAGGTGTCAAAAGGGCGGGTATTAAATGGATGTTAAGTTAATGGATAATGGGTACCCATTACCCATTTAATTAATGGTCTTAACTCAAATGGGTAATGGGTACCCATGAGTACCCAGAATACCCATTATACAAAAATATAAGGCTTATTTAATGGTTTATTAATAAATATTTTTTTTAAAAATTTTTAATTTCAGTTTAGTTCCTTTTTTTCTAAAGGGGATTTTAATTTTTTGAATCTATTCTAAAATTTGAAATATTAAATATTGTATACTTTTATATTTAATCGTATATAGTTTTTTTGTCCAAACACAATTTTTAATTTTTTTTATATTTATATAAACCTGTGCATGCCCTGACCCCGATCCGAGGCCCGAAATTGGGCCCGGCCTGAAATTGGCCCGAGGCCCGAAACTAGGCCCTGGACCCAAAACTGGGCCCGCCCCGAAACTGTCCCGAGGCCCAAAATTGGGCCCGGCCCAAAACTGTCCCGAGGTCCAACATTGGGCCAGGCCCGAAACTGGACCAGGCGCAAAACCGGTCCAGAACTGAGCCTGAACCATGGGCCCGAACTGAACCGGCCCGGCCTGAACCCAAACCCAGCCCGAAACTCGAGCCTGCACTCAACTTGAAATCCAAACGAATTTTGAATTAGTATTTATAAGTGGGTAGTTTAAAAATATTATAAAGAATAAATGGGGAAAAAACTCTCAAAGTAATTGTAGGACACAAAAAATAAAGAAAAAGAAAAAATAAGTTTGAAGAAAAAAATAAAATGGGCCCACTAAATAGGTGAGTTGTTGGGTTTTTGTTTATACTTTTAAGAGTATTTTTTTTATGGGTATTTTTGGTACCCATGATGGACGGGTTTTAGGGTATCCAATGGGCTACCCTAAACCCGCCCATTATATATTTAGCCCAAGCCCACCCAACCCATTATTTTTTTGGTGGGTTTTATTGGGTTAATACCCAATGGGTTTGGGCGGTTTTTGGGTTAATGGTTTTTTTTACCACCCCTAACCAAAACACATCAATTTGGTGACAAAATTTTGGTTTTTGGTGACCACTATTTTCAGCATGAGTGACAAGAATCTTTTGTCACCAACTGGCCATCTTTGGTATTCAGTGTGAAAACGGGGTCACCAAATCTATTAGTGACGGACCTCCTGCGACCGCAACTATTTAATTTTTGTCACAAAGGTTTTCTATCTTAACTCTGCGATGAAATCTTCATGGTCACTAAAAGCTATATTTTTTTCTTAAAGTTTTTATATGTATTAATCTTGACTAAAGATTTTCATATATATGGTCAACATCATGTCCAACTTGCGATTTATCGCGTTGTTGAAAGGTCTTTCTTTTTGTATAGAAATTGTGAAGTAAAAAAGCAGAGAAAGTAAAAGGGAAAGGCTTAATTTTGCAAATATAAACCCAGTAGACTAGTGCATGCTAAGTCATTATTTAGTAGTAATTAATGTGCAAGCATTAATTTATCGACAGTGATAATTTTCAAGGATGCGGATGTCTATGAATAAATCAACCGTAAATCGAGTATTTAATTCCATGCTTTTCAAGATTGTTTTGCAAGTGTTTTCAGCTTTCTTTTTTTCTATTAAGGTTTTTTTTTTTTCATTTCATTCCAAAAAAATCATCACTTTTTCATCCAAAAACTGACCTAAAGAAACTACCACCACATTTTTTACTAAATTTTAAATTCAAATTTTAAAATTCCCTCTAAATCTCCACTCATGTAAATTCAAAAATTAACGTAATCATTACACTTTTTTTTCTCACTCCTACACGAAATTTCCGCCAAAAAGTATTCCTTCCTCAAACCAAATTTTTCCAATTCAACCACTAAAGGAACAGAGCCAGAGTTTGCAAAAATTGCTTATTAATGCATCTGCAACCTTCCACGGAAACGGTGAGGGATGTCTCAAAATTTAATCTTGAATGCCTCTGCTCTCCTTTATTTATATTTCGTGATTACATTTCTTTTTATAGAGATAATAACTCTGTTGGTCTTTAAATTTCACCTAATGCCGCACTTTTATCCCCGAACATGAAAGTCTTTCTAATTCGATCTATCCTGTCTCCAAATTTGAGTTTTCCATCTCCCGCCCAAATTTCGACCAAAACTAACCCAACACTGCTTTGTAAATTGTTATGAACCCTCCTTTTGTAATTCTATTTTTTTTCCCCAAAAATAAGTAGAACTTTTGTAATTCTTCATCAGTGACAAGTGCCTCCTCCTTGTCCATTGAGTTTTTGCTGCAGAAGAATATATGTTCCTCCCTTAGCCTGTCACTGCACACCAAAAGAAAAAAAAAATGCAACTAGAATGACACTGCTCGTGCTTACTGCAACAACTGTAGCCAAAAATTGCCAAGAAATGAAATTTGTAATTTTTTAGAACCCATACCTGACCCTATTCCCAAAACTTGTTTAGACATCAATAACCATTACACACATTGGGGATACATTTATCATATTACAATATATATATATATATATATTATCCATACTGGATAACCTCATGATGTTTGCCGCAATATTCATCAAGTCTTAACATTCATGTGGTGCAAAAATCTTCAAATTCAAGTTTTAATCGTATGAGACAAATTCAAACTGTACATTATGAAGAAAAATTAACTGAGGAGCATCAAGATTTGATGATAAGCTATGCCCTCTAAGCATCGATCCTACACTAAAAGAAACTAGAAAGAAAAAAAAAAAAAAACTAGAGAAGAAGAGGACATCCGAAGGCTGCTAGTATCATCTTATAACTGAGGAACAAGCTTAAACCGTATCGGACAATAACGGAAATGTCTGTGACTTGGCGGAATGCTTTCGCTGCTAGATGTAAACAATCGCCAAATTCTTCTTCAACGTAGCTTAAACTAGGAGAATATTGCTTCAACTGAATCCAGTTTTGACAGTTTAATGTTTTCCAACTCCGTAGCTACTTCTTTCATGGTCGGCCTTATTTTTCCATTCAAGTTCACACATCGGCCTGCAAGTCTGGCAATCGCAATAAGAAAAATGGGCATTAGTAACAATTTTTTTTTTGTTGTCGTTGAAGTGGTCAGTAAAAACCCTAATAATTAGTAACGAAAATGAAAGTCATCATTGGAATTTCGTTAAAATGAGGATTTTTAGTGACGAGAAATAAAAGTCGTCACAATTGGTTGGCGCCAACTATTCTCGCTATTTCATGACATTTAGTGACGAAACTAGTGACAAAATTTGTTCCTTCAGTAGCTTGAAGACATTTAGTGACGAAATTTATTTTCGTCAGTAAAAGCATATAATTGGAAATATTGTGACAATAATTTGTCATCACTAAATCCCTTTACTTATAGTGACGACATATTACCGTCACTAATATGTTATTTTCAGAAAAAGGTGTGTACACAAAGAAATTTATTGTGGTGGAATTCGAACCTACGTGCTCAAAAGTGATACAAATGGTCTTATCACTATACCAACAACTCTTTTGGTTTTTTAACCGTTTCCACTCTTTTTAGGTCTTCTTTGATTTAATAAACCAAAATGTAGCCAAGATAAGGCTCGAAACTCAGACCTAAAAGTAATGAACCACGAGTCTTACCAAGACAAACAACCCTTTTGCACAATCAATTTAAAAAATTGATCTATAAACAATAACTACACACATTTTTTAGTCCATAACTTTTAATAATGTCACTAAAGCACATTTATATTTTTTTTGTTGCAAAAGTTTTAATAATTATCCTAAGGCCACCTTTATATTTTTCTTTTAACCATAACATTTAATAATGTCACTAAGACACCCTTTATATTTTTTCTTTTGCTTCATAACTTTTAATAATGTTACTAAAACATCCTTATATATTTCTTTTAGCATCATAACTTTTAGCATATCATTGATACAACCTCTTTTTTTTTCTTTTCTTTTAGTCTATAACTTTTAATA